>JAECUM010020207.1:0-34274 GCA_016617855.1 Megalonaias nervosa
TTTCAATCATATTTCAGAAAAAATTCCAAAACAAAATGTTGACGCTCTAATGCAATATTACAGATATTATCATAAAAACCTTTGGTGTGTAAAACAATGCTATAAGTATTACAGTAGAATACTTCGAGTAATATCATATTTGCCACTGCTGATAACCAGCTCTGGCATAATTTCAAGTGGGGCATCATTAAATTCGTTTCTGTTAAGAATATCTGGTGTCGGTGTATCTCTTTCAACAGCATGTAAAAAAATTGTGCCTCGACTTGAGACAAAAAAAATGCTTGTAAGATAGCAATTATCACTTATAAAAAATTACTTGATCAGATACGACCTTATTTGCGAGGTGTAAAATATGACATGGACGATTTAATACGCGAGTTTCGTATTATTGACAGTATGTTAACGGATATCTTTCCAATGAGAGTCAGCAGGTATGAAAAAGATTATCATAAAATATAGTTACAACAGTAGTAGATGTTTAGAAATATCGTTATCAAAAAATACATCAACCATATTATCAATAAATGTCATTGGATCATCTGCCAAACCTCTTATTCGTTCGTCATTTTCAGTTGCGAATAACCATACAGATCCATGTTTGACTGATAAATGATGATCAACTTTTTTAATACAATCGCTTATTATATTAGGTGCTATCCCAGTATATCTTGAGGCTGATTTGATTACATTAAATCTTTTAAAAATCTGTTTGTTAGATTAAATCCGACGCTACTAATTGACTCTTTGTAATAGGACATTTTATATAATATTTCATTGTTTAAATAGAAATAAATCTAAGGTTCGGGAACCTCTTTCCACCTCTCCAAATTTGGGACGGGGATGGAGGTTTCTGAGATAGGATCCTCTTTTGATATATAAACATTATCTTCTTATACTACTATACGCTCTCAATGAGTTTGACTTGTATATGCATTCAGTAAGGCCAGGTTATGCATTCAATGTGGCCAGTTTGACTTTGCATATGAACTCAATGAGCCCTGTTTGACATTGTACATGCATTCAATGAGGCCAGTTTGACTTTGTGTATGAACTCAATGAGCCCAGTTTGACATTGTACATGCACTCAATGAGCCCAGTTTGACTTGTATATGCATTCAATGAGGCTAGTTTATGCATTCAGTGAGGCCAGTTTGACTTTGTATATGAACTCAGTGAGCCCAGGTTGACTTGTATATGCATTCAATGAGGCCAGTTTGACTTTGCATATGAACTAAATGAGGCCAGTTTGACTTTACATATGCATTCAATGAGGCCAGTTTGACTGCTATATTTATTCAATGATGCCAGTTTGACTTATATATATATTCAATGAGGCCAGTTTGACTTGTATATATATTCATGGAGGCCAGTTTGACTTGTATATGCTTTCAGTGGGGCCAGTTTGATTTGTATATGCATTCAATGAGGCCAGTTTGATTTATATATGCATTCAATGAGGCCAGTTTGACGGAGACATAAAGAACAGTTGTTTCCTGGAGTAACAAGCTCAAATCGGACATCCTTATAAACTTGTGTCTTGGGTATGTCCATATATGAATATGTCTCTCATTATTTACTATATATTTAAAAATCGATATTCTGTGTGATTTTTGATACAGTTCTATAATGAACTTTATGTCAACGGTGAATCGGTAAACCAACGTATGGGATATAGACAGATCCAACTTAATAAGGTCACAGCTGTGTCAGCATGTCGACCCTCCCTTCCCAGATTATCAACGCGAATGTTGACATTTAATGGCCATATCTTTAACACTGCTCATTGGATTTGGAGAGAGTTTGTGTGTATACTTCATTTCACTTTGAATGAACCATTCACGGCACACCCGAACATCAGAAATCGTCTTCGTTCAAGTTCTGGATGCATCAATACGATTTAATTAGTGGATCGCGTAATGATAGATGACTCCTTGCAGACTACGTAAACAGCAGCAATTAAATCTTTAAAATACAGGTAAAAAAATGTATTTTCAAGTACATATTTTATCAAGTACAAAAATACAGCCTTCTGACACTAGCGAAATATCTGGATGCATAGGGTAACATTGTATTTTTTTTTTGTTGCTGTTTTGAGGGGGTAGTTGGTTGGGGGAATTTCAATGGCATATTCTCGTTTTCGGACAAATTAGTGTATACCGTCATACATAATAATTGATACTTTAATATTCATATATATGTATTGAACTATTTTTGAATTATTTTCTTTTCTAAATATTTTTTGATGAAACAAAATAAATCAGTTACATACACCTTTTCTTTGACGGTCAACTATAGAAATTCTTGCATATATCCAACAGTATTTGTAATGGTCTTCTGTGAAGAAAATTATTTAAACGCGTTGTTTCCCAGTAAAGGTGAAATTAAACGTAAACACACAAACAATCAAGCATGTCAACTGAATGGTGTTCCTGTGTTTCAAACAAAGTAGAAAATTGTTCATGGAGTGCGGATAATTTCATCGAGACAAATTTGCACACATAATATACGTCCCTTAAGAGTGCTCGCATTTGCATTTTACATTTACAATTAAATAAATCATATTTCAAACAAGACTATTGCTGTTGTTTATCGTTTCAGATTGTGGATATAAAATTAATATCTTTGTCAAAAATTTAGTTAAATGGATTTTAAAAACCAAAGTATCGCAAGAAAATTAAAGATAATTGTAAAATCAATTTTGTACATTTCTGAAAGCGAACATAGAGTCTAACTTGATTGACAGATTTCAAATTGTTCATAGAAATTGTTTCAACTGTAAATTTATTTACATTTATTTGCGTTAAATATAACCTCTACGTGTTTAATAAAAATAATTCCTATATGCATTTAATCATTAAGCTCCTCATTCATTCATTCATTCATTCATTCATTCATTCATTCATTCAGTCAGTCAGTCAGTCTAAGAAAATATGTTTGCACTTCCTTTTCTTAACGGCAAAATTTGATATTGTACCCTATTCAAATAAGACAAAATTCAATAGTCTCGTCCTTGACCTCACAGTGGTTGTTGTTTGACTTTGCTTATTTCCAACTTATGCCAGCGATAATCAGGAATAGTTCAGTTTTCAGTACAGCTCAACATACTTTGTTCAGTTCATGACGTATTGGAGAAAATTCAGCAATTGTTCCCCGATTTTGACGAATAGACAAGTACTGGGAAGGAAGATGTCATTAGCATTCGGATGGTCTTGGATTTCACCATTGACCGAAAGGCAAGATTCAAACACCCTCTATTCCGCAGTAAATATCGTACCTTTCGGTCAATTGAATTATATTGTTACAAGTTGGACCATCAAACTCTCTATTCAGAGACGGATACTCCTAATTTGTTTGGTGCCTTGGACCACTCGCCCGCCTTGTGCCCCGTGACCTTATGACGGAGCCATGAAATCTAATCTGAACGATGCTTAGGCTTTGTGGACATCTGCTATAAATCGGGCTAGGATTGGTTAACCATATTTCGTTACTAAACAGGGTGCCTTGACCTGTAGATACATAAAAAGAACACAGTCGTATATTAATCATCTATAGGCCAGTCTCCTACATACGGATTATTATACACCGCGTTAGATGTGGTGGCCTTTAGAAATCATCTGCCACGCCGAAGACTGGGGATACTTAGGAATCCTCATGAATCTCTGTCTGTTTATCTAGTCGAGTCCACCACTGTTTGATTGGCATGAAACGTAGTATGTATTATGGTCATCATCTGAAAATGAGTATATAAACAAAATCAATGTGCTCTTCCAAATTTGTTAGAGTTATTGCCCTTTATTGCATTAGCGCTGGATGTAGTATACGACAGAATCTTGCGAATGCAACTAGTTTTTCATATTGCATTAGATCCCATTGAAACTAGGGAAATATTGTAGTGATCACAGAAAAATCATCGTGTGTCTGTGAGTTTTGTTAGTTATGAACCCTTTTTTAAAACTAGGGACCCGATTAAGAGTATGATATAATCTTGCGAATTCAACTAATCTCAGTTTCAGAGAACTTATAATGAACCTTTGTACGTGTTGTGATCATCATTGAAAGATGCGCATATTGTCAAAGTACTATCCTCTCAATTATTGTTCATTTATAGCCCTTTTTGTCCGCCAGCTAAATGTAGTGTATGACATGCTGTTGTTTGTCCTTTGAGTTCGAAGACAACCATAATATCACTGAATGGTTGTTTTCTGTGAGTGCGTAAATGGCTGATCAGGCAAATTTGTGCCCTGAATTGTCTGTGATTTGAAGGAATCTCTGAAGCCTTTCTTCTAACCACCCTGAGATCGCTTTTCCAGCTTCAGTTCGCCGTAGAAGATCTTCTTTGGTAGACGCTCTTCTAACATCTTGGTGATGTTGCCCATCTCAACTGTGATTTCACCAGTACAGTGGTGATACTTGGATTGCCTTGCTCACGTGAGAACCTCGTGGTCTGAAATCATGTCTTGTCATCGTATCTTCATCAGATTCTGCAGGCAGCCCATGTGAACACGGTTCAACATTTTTGGCAAAGCGTCTGTACAAAGTCCCGGTTTCGCAAGCATACGTAGGGTCGACAACACAATGGCCTTTTAGACACTAAGTTTTGTTTGTTGCGCTCCCACACATTTGTACACAGTAGCCAAAGGACACGCCTGCTCTAGTAACTTTGGCGTTGGTTTCATCATCGATGTGGACTGGACGTGACAGTGTGCTGCCAAGATAGGTGTACTTTAAGTGACTCGAGGGTTTGGCCAATTACTGTGATGGTAGGCTGTACACAAGTCTTTCTGAACAGGTTGGTGCATATCTTTTATCTTCTTGGTACTAACTGGGATACCGAAATTGTCACAAGCTGAAGAGAATTGGTCCGTACTGTGTTGCATGTCAGAGTTAGATTTGGCATTCAGGGCACATCCGTCAGCAAATAGGAAATCACGAACAGTTACTTCCTGAAACTTCATCTTTACATGTAGTCTTCTCAGATTGAACAACTTGCCGTCTGTCCGGTATCTGAAGTCGATCCCAGTGTCATAGTTGTGGAAGTCATCAGCAAGCATTAAGGAGAACATCCTATTGAAGAGGGCAGTAGCCAAAATACAGCCTTGCGTGAATCCAAAGGGGACTGAGAATGTTTCAAATGACTTACCGTCATCCACAACACGAGCGAGTATGCAATCATGGACTTGCCAAACCATCGCAATGAATTTCTCCGGGCAACCAACTATTGCCATGATTTTCCAAAGGCCTCCACGTCTGATTGTGTCAAAGGCTTTTGTTGGGTTGATGAATGTGGTGTACAGATTTAAGTTCTATTCCTGGCATTTCTCCTGGAGTTGACGAGTTGCAAACACCATCTCTGTAGTTCCTCGTTTTCTCCTGAAGCCGCACTGAATCTCTGGCAGGAGCACTTGGTCGATTTCATGCACAAGACGATTCAGCATAATTCTGGCAAGGATTGACTGTTGTCTTTCCACTTGTACAAGTGACACATCATTGTATTCCCGAGCTATAGTTCCGTGATTCCATATTGATTGGAAGAGTTCGGTCATTTCCTGTGCCATATGTGAGCCTCCGTATGTAGACTTCTGTCGGTATAACATCTACTCCAGTTCCTTTGCAATTTGACATTAGGTGGATTACTTTCAGTTTCAGTCAGCTTTGTGGGATCAGCAAGTGTCATGTTGATTTCCACTTGGGAATATTGATCAATGGACTCTTCGCTAATATATGAATGCCAGCTGAGGATGTTGCTGAAGTGTCTTTTGTTTGTCAATAAGCAGTGTTGATCTGTCAGAAGTCAGCATTAGAG
Organism: Megalonaias nervosa; assembly: GCA_016617855.1. Classification (NCBI taxonomy): domain Eukaryota; kingdom Metazoa; phylum Mollusca; class Bivalvia; order Unionida; family Unionidae; genus Megalonaias; species Megalonaias nervosa. The sequence continues at coordinate 5,804 of JAECUM010020207.1, forward strand.
ATGTTCCTAAAAACTGTGTCCCATATATTGACATCAAAGCATCATGAAAGGTCTTCATATCATTCCTGTCTGCATAAGACAGAATCGCATCTGCCTGATTGTTCAGACAATTCGTACAATTCTCTGTGTTTGCATTCGACAGTCCTCTTAATGTTGTTGACGGCTGCCTTCTTGGATGATGAAGTGCTGTCTTTTCCGATAGGCCCTCTGGAGACGATGTTCTTATTCAGAAATCTCTGTTTGGCAGCATCGTTCTCAACAAACCAATCTTGCTGTTTACGTTTGGTGGGACCAAGGGATTTTGGATGCAGTTGAATATGCAAGTATTTGAAAGATTCTCAATTTTCCTCGACATTCTCAGAGTTTGTATCGAATTCTTCAACAAATGCTTGTGTCAAATTCTCCTGTTTCAATTTGGTGACATTTAGCAACCTTTTTTGCCTCGTCTGTGGGCTGGATCCAGATACTGAGTATGGACACTCTGAACCTGTGGTCAGCCCAGCATTCTGCAATTCTCATAGCCTTCGTCACTCGGATATCCTGCCTGTCTCTTCTTCTGACGATGACGTAGTTAATACAATGCCGGTGTCTGGCGCGCTGGTGCATCCAAGACGACTTTTTGCTTTTTGGCAGGCGGGAAACTGTCTTGGTGATTAGGAGGTCATGTCTAGAGCATTTTCTCAGTAGTAGGAATCTGTTGCTATTGGATTTGCTAAGGCAATATTTGCCAGTGACACCTGGACATGTCTGGTGATCTGTGCCAACTCTAGAACTGAAGACACCAAGGACGATGAGCTTGTCTGTCTTTGGTACTTCTGCAATAAGAGACCCCTTGTCTTCATAAAATTTGTCCTTGATCTCATCTGGGTTGGTCATGGTGGACGCATAGCCGCTGATGATAGTTGCATATCTGTATCCAGACAGTGGGAGTCTCACTTGCATTATTGTGTCATTCATGCCCTTTTGGAGATTTCTCAGGTTGCTAACTAGCTGTGATTTGATTGCAAATCCATCGCCAGCTTTACGTCACTCTTATTTAATTCAGCCACTCCAGACAAACGCGTAGCCAGATCCTACTTCAGTGAGTTGTCCTTCCTCAGTTAGGCAAGTCTGTCAATAATATTGTGGTTTTCAATAGACTGCAATGATTTAGGTTTGGTCTGGTGTTTTATAGTACAGCAACACAGCTAGGGTATTTAGCGCTGGGGCAATTAAAGTAAAGTGCCTTGCACAAGGACATTCGACGATAGCCGACTTGGAAGGATCGAATGGTTACACTCGACCCTTCTGGTCATGAGTTTAGCCACCTACTAACTGTATCTGCACCGTTCTCCAGAATTCACCTCGTACAATTCACCATCGTCGAATGTCCTTGTGCAAGGGGCTCCGAGTGGCCGAGTGGTCTAAAGCGTTATCCGTTACGGATCACTGCCATCTCACCTCTGTCTGCGTGGGTTCGAGTCTCGGATTCGTCCAATGTGGGTATGTAGAAAGCTTGCCAGTAGCTTCTCGTGGGTCGGTGGTTCTTTCCGGGGTTTTCCCCGGTTCTTCCTTCACCTTTAATACTGGCCGCCATGTATAGCCTATCGTGTGCTGAAAAATGGCGTTAAACCCTGCAACAACAACAACAACCTGGTACAAAATACGGGATTCGTATTAGCATATTCTACATCTCCGATCACGCAAAGGGGTAGGAGTTGGTCTTTAAACTGTGTATATAATATTTTCATTATCTAATGATTTGCATATCGATAAATTGATCTGCTTTCGTAAACTGGATTAGAGTAATCGTCCTTTTTGCCCTCCATCTGAATTATAATGGAAATTGAGGGAAATACAAAACAAAACAAAACAAAACAAAACAAACAAAAATAGCAACAATAACAAATAAAAGAAAAAAACAAACAAATAAAACACCCCCACCCCACCCCAAAAAACCCCAACAAAACACAAACAAACAAAACAACAAGAATAAAAAAGAAGGTACTAGATGCAGGGTTTTGAAAAAGTAATTAAACATTTAGCTGTGTTATTTATATCTTGATTTAAAAATCTGCGCTTTTCAATTATTCATCGGTTCATCAACATGCAAAGTTAGTCTCCACATTCTAAGGAAATATACGTTAATATGCTCATCCAGGAAGTATAACTTTAAGTATTTGCTATTTTATTATTAGTATTACATTCCTTTAAAGAAAGAAACTTCATATCGCGCGCGCATGTGTTTGTGTGTGTGTGTGTGTGTGTTCGCGCGCGCGCGCGAGAGAGAGAGAGAGAGAGAGAGAGAGATGATTGCCGAATACAATATCTGACGCGCATTTTAACTGTTATTTCTGATAGCAAGATTAATCAGCATTGTATATGCAACCGAAACATCTCTTGATTTCTCTTCCGTAAAGTCGAGAAGTAACCTGAAATGCAGTTGTAGGAATTCACATAACTTTGATAGATTTGGTGATTAGCTTCCGGAGGAATGAACCACTTATGCTGCAACAGAAAAGGTTGATAATATTCAGGTTATGACTTTGTTTTTTGTTTTTTTTTCGCTGCCACAGATTGTTACGCGAACAAAAGTAATTTCGAATATATGATGAGGAATTACATCCGAGGTTTCTCGATTTAACGAAAAAGGCCTTGGATTTTCCTATTCCAAACGGGCCATTTTATGAACCTTACAAAATGTATGTATTTTATGACATTTAAGACTTGCATCCTATTTAAACACTGAATGTCTGACTGGCTGACTTTCTTTATTTTCTCTGTAAAACAGATTCAATTATTTTCATTATGACATAATTGATAATAAAGAGTTTAAAGTGATCTTAATGAGACACAGCACATTAAATATGTAAATATATTTAGATATGCTCAAAGAAATTTGTTGCGTAACATCTAACAATTTAGATATAAATATGCAGTATAACGTAATTAATATATGTAGTATAACATATAATTAATGTATGCAATGTAATATATAATTAATATACGTGGCGTAACATATAATCAGTATTTGCAGTATAACACATAATTCATGTATGCAACGTCAACATAACATATAATCAACGTATGCAGTATAACAAATAATTAATGTATGCAGTGTAACTATTAATATATGCAGAGTAACATTATTAATATATGCGGCATCAACGTAACATATAATTAATATATGGAGCGTAACATAATTTATATATGCAGTGTAACAGTATTAATATATGCAGTATAACAGTATTAATATATGCAGTGTAACAGTATTAATATATGCCATGTCAACGTAACATATAATTAATATATGCAGCGTAACATAATTGATATTTGCAGTGTAACATAATATATGAAGTGTAAGAGTATTAATATATGCAATGTCAAAGTAACATATAATTAATATATGCAGCGTAACATAATTATTATATGTAGTGTAACATAATTAATATATGCAATATAACAGTCTTAATATATGCAATGTCAAAGTAACATATAATCAATATATGCAGCGTAAGATGAAGGGATTGTATACATGAAGTATATATACATGAAGTATATATAAAGTATACAGTGGCATGAACTTATGTTTAGACGTTCAAAGTATGTAAGAGTGTATGCGTGTGCCTATATATGTATGTAAGTGTATGTTTGTCGGTAAGCAAGAAAAGAGTAGAATGACACGTAGAAATGTCAAACTGGAAAACATACATGTATAGTCACATGAGCGAGAAAACTCACCAGAAAGGAGAATATAAAAGGAACAAAAATCAAGCATATCATACTAAAGAAAATACAAAACTCTTGGGAGAATTGGAGTTATTGCATTTGCCTTGCACTTTATAAATGAACTATCGCTCTCCTTCGCAGGATTAGGAGTCCAAATTTACTTAATCTAATCTACAAGCATATTGTCAGAGATCAATAGGAATCTAAAATTTATTTAATCTAATCTACAAGTATATTGTCAGAGATCAATAGGAGTCTAAAATTTATTCAATCTAATCTACAAGTATATTGTCAGAGATCAATAGGAGTCTAAAATTTACTTAATCTAATGTACTAGTATATTGTCAGAGATCAATAGGAGTCTGAAATGTATCATATGTATGGCAGTCAAAGTGATAAAGGTCATTAAGCTTAATCGAAAATGAAATAGGTCAATTAACTCAATCTCAAATGAAATAGGTGAATTAACATAATCTAAAATGAAATAGGTCAATTAACTTAATATAATCTACAAGCATATTGTCAATGATCATGTTCAAGATCATTTGTGTTCTCTACATCAATTCTAATTCTTCTGGCACCAAACACATGAATATTGGCCATGTCAGGTCATTCATAAAGACAACGTTTTTCACTCTCGTACCCAACATAGAAAGGTCAGTATACGTCTATTATATCTACTGAGTCTAGTTTTTGCTCAAACATATTACATTCATTGTTTAGCTTTTTGCAGAATAGAAGACTCTGCAACCAACTTTTCACAAAGTTTACAATTAAACTCATCCACAGAGATTATTGAACACATTGTTAACTTTGCAATATTTGCATAAGACCAAATCTTTTCATGAAACCATTTTCCATAACTACCAGACGACGAGTGGCTGCAGATCAATGAGGACACTTTTATAATGTAAAAGTTTGGGTTTCGATTAAAGTTAAGATCTTCACAATCGCTCTTTTCAAAAGAGTGAACTGATCATTCAATATTCCACTTGCAAATAGGTTTCGACATAGAATATAAAGTATTCACGTATAAGTGTGAATTGTCTTCAAATTGGTATTTCACAATATAAATCTTTAACAAAATAAATGGTCTCATATTCATGTAACAGGAAATCAAAAATAATGTTCCATGGCAACGAATATTTTACTCTGAAGATTTTATTGAAATAAAATTTTCATAACATTTTATTTTATCAACATATCCAAAAAAATGACCACAATCATTGACTACGTACTGATGTCTCTTTAGGTAAGGGCTGGTCGAGACCTTAATGTTTTCTTGCAGCGTTTTTTGACAAACTTCTACCATATATCTGTAATCGAGTCAACCAAAATTCTCACAAATATAACAAACAGGCCCAGATTCTTTGCACATATGTTAGCACTGTTAAACTGGATTCATACCACCCTTGCCAATGCCAATCTCTACAAGGGAATACACTGCTTGGCATTCCTTCTTATGGAATTCTTAAGGTACCAACTTATATTCTAGATTTTGTTGACTCCAGTAAAGATATTAAGTCATTTATCATGGCAAAGAATGGCCACGTTGAAAGAGTTCCGCATTGACCGACCCCTTGGTTTACAAAGTATTGTTCATAGAGTTTTAGATGCTGTTCGAAAGTTTTTCTGTGGGATATTTCTATTAGCCGAATCGCGTAAAACATTTGCAACAGCATGATGGATATGTTCTATATCGGCAATGTCGTCGAGATGTAGTTTTGAATATTCTAATCGTTCATTTGATTTCAATTCTGTACATCTCCATCTGGTCAGCAAACTGTACATCATCTCCACATGGTCAGCAAACTGTATACCTCCAACTCGTCAGCAAAAGCTATTCTCCAATTGATTGCAACTGGATAATTCGAAAAGTCGATTCCTGGAGTTTGTCAGGAACTAGCAAATATACTCTTGCAGGTAAGCAATCAGAGCGATATAGGATTGTTTTCTTTCCCACGGATATTTCTGCATTATGTTATCCGGTTACGCGAAATCAGCAAATTCTCTGTGTATGCGCTGTCGAAAGTGCAGTTGTTCAGAAGTAGCCAGTGTTCCTATATGCACGCAATATCCAGAATCTTGCAGTAAAAAACAAAAGAGAGGGCGTTCCTAACATAATGTACTTCGCGTTCTACGCCAAAAATGTTTTAAAAAATTAATGTACTTCGTGTTCTACGCCAAAAATGTTTTGAATAATTATTACCTAAGACTCCACCGTGAGCAGGTTGTGCACACTGGATCATGTTTCTATCATACCATTCCCTGGGAAATACATACTTTGGTCAAAAACCCTGTTGCTAGGTTCTGCTGAGTAGCTTCTCCGGCACGTTAACTGGAACGGTGATTCTCCGCTGTGATTTGACCACTATTTTAGTATTCGGATATTTGTTACACTCTCTCCTCGATTGTACGCATGTCTATATATTGATTGATTTAGCTCTTCTGGGCAATAGTCAACCTTAATTCAAGATTTTTAAAAACAAAAAAAACCCAAAACAACCGTCTTGTTTTCGGGTCCCTTTTTGCTCCACTGATTGTCATATCGCTCATTTGTACATCGATTGGGTTTCAAGAATTATTTATAAGATTCATTCATTCGTTCCTGGATTGGGTTTCATGAATTGTTCGTAGGATTCATTCATTCTTACCTAGATTGGGTTTCATGAATTATTTGTAAGATTCGTTCATTCGTACCTGGATTGGGTTTCAGGAGTTATTTGTAGGATTCATTTATTCGTATCTGGATTGGTTTTCATGAATTATTCGTAGGATTCATGTCATAAGCTGTGACTGGGGTATTTTATCTTTTCATCTGTTTTGCCTTTTTATACTGTCGGTATTGTGCTTTGCGCTGTAGTGCTTTGAATATTTCCTGTCAGAAATTGTAACACTGCTGAACTACGATTCTATACTATAATTTGCTTGTTGTTTATTAATCTAATATTTATATAACCTTCTTCGTCTGACAATATTTTGTTATGAGAATCTTGATGATGGTCATCAATCACAATTTTATTTCGGCATTTTTTGTATTCGTGAGTATGGAAGAAGAACTGGCCATCTTTGCATACGAGTAATACGAGTTTGTTTAGCTGAAATTGAATTTTACACTATGTTTAACGATGGAAAGGGATATTCCACATCTGATATAACTTGACGATAAAAGTCGATATATTTGGGATTTCATGTTATACTCAACAACAAAAGCCATGGGTATCCCAAAATGTCAGTGGTCATATTTCAAAATACAGTATCCTTGAGGCAGATTACACCGGTATGCCTGGGCGAAGATCGAACTCACGACCCTTGCAATACGAGTTTGAGGCTCAACTAACAGAACAATCGCGCAAACAAAAAGGACACAATACCACCTTAGTGTTTCTTACTTTCCGAAAACTATAATTTATATCCTTTCTAGCATTTGTAATTTGTATAGATGTTTCATAACATGTGACTCAGAAATGTTGTCTTTAAAAACTGTCTTTTATAAATCTGTCTGCAAGGACAAATTTCACTGTAAACAAGTTGAAGAATGAAGATGTCTTACTTACATGCTACTTGTCTTCTATCAACAATGCGTATATTCCTGTTGCATGCAGAATCTTGGACCAAAAACGGGTATTTACAAAACCACTTGCCCGACTACCGGGACAAACTTAATTTTGGATCGGGCAAGCTAAAACTTCCCAGGTACTTTCTCACAGGCAAGGAGAGAGAGAGAGAGAGAGAGAGAGAGAGAGTTCGAGTTCTGTTCGTAATGCTTTATGTTCTGGGTGTTTTATACCCTTCAATCTCGCCATAGTACATATATCAACACATTTATTGAGTGTTTATATCGACCGCATTCTTCCACTGAATAACTGAGCACGGTTTCTTTTATTGCTGGTATGTCATTTCCATCCTGTTGTCAGTGTCAAGACCGGCACGTTTTGACAAACAATGAATGCATATTTTGTATCTATCAGAGATTAGCCAACTTTCAAGTTCTAATCTAGCCTCGACACGTTAGTAAGCTTACCGACTCTACACAATCGGCTTGCTAAAGACTGCTTTTATGCATGTAACCGATTTTAACTGAGTAATTGTTAATTGCTAATGATATAAATCGCGAGATTTCTTTGACACCTGTCTTTAGATATAAAACGCACTCGTTTTTAACGAGTAACCCACCAGGAGGATTTCATTCAAAGTGTGACGATGTACCGAAAATGTAGCACACACAAGCTGTGTGTGTGACCTGCAGTTTACTTGATAATTACAGGTGGCCGATGTATACTTACGGCTTGGCAAACAATTAAATGGATAAAAATTTGTGTTCCCAATCTCCAATGTCAGCTTGTCAAAATATCGTCATATATGCAACCGATTTCAAAGTGCAATGGATATAAAACAGTACTGATAAATCATCACAGACGGTCTGGCTATTAATAGTGTTCGTGTTGCTGATGAGGTGATATTTTATTAAGTACAAAATGGGAAACCTTCTTGACGTTTTGCAGGGATTTACAAATTTAATAAACGTTTATTACAAAATGGCACGCTGACTGGAAACGTAAATTGTTTTTTTTTTGCACCTGTAACTGCACCAGAATTTTACCCTTTCTCAGATACATATCTACTTACATCTATTATATACATATATATGTTTTATATCTTTAATTATCGGCATATCGTTTTATGGTGCCACCAAAGATAAAAAGAAAGCAAAAGTTCAAATAATAAGACACGATTTCCTTAAAATATTACATACTAATTTGTTTCTTATGCTATTTTGTAATCATCTGGTTATATTATGTTTGAGGCAAGCAAATATCTCCGAAGAGCATGTTTAATTTTCCATTGATAAAATTTGTAAATCTATGAAAAAGCAAAGGAACAAAACAAAAATAAAATTTTTTATTTTTGAATCTGTATGCAGAACAAAAAGTCCTGGTTGAAAATGATATCCTAAAATGAAGAACAATGTGGATGCAATAAAATGAGATCTAATAAAATCAACTGCATGTCAACATGCATTAAATTCATTTGTCTGTATCAACTGGTTGTTGTTTTAATTGAGCTAACAAATTTTTTTTAAAATAAAGCTAAATCCAGAATGTTAATAAAGGTGTAAAAATGGGACAAAAATTGATGTGATTGTCTTAAAGCCTACTTGGGTCATTTATATAATTTTACAAAATATGGTTACTAAATTTTATTTGCCCACCATGAGGGACTGTTGATTAACCTTGACATTAAGATTTTTCTTAAAATAAATATAAGTTTCATTTCCAAATTTTAATTAGATGTACGAACTTAAAACATAAAGTACAGAGTCACCTGAACCGAAATAGATTTTAGAAATATATATACGCTGTTTCTTTCAGATACCGTGCTTACAATATAAGTGCAAGTAAGATTTTTGTCAAGAAATTCAAAAATAGTTTTAAAAATAAATTTGACATTTTTTAATGGGTTGTAAATCTAACCAGGTTATCTGTATATTACAAATATTCATACCAAATTCCATATGTGTACCTCTAATGATTTAAGCTTAATATTCTTCTTCAAAGTTTGTGTGAAAAAATTCCAAGTCCAACAAGTTTAAAAATTCTAAAAGGGCATGAAAGTCAAACTAGGTTATCTTAATATAACATAAATATGCCTATCATATTCCATTGGTAACCTCGAGTGATTTTTTTTAAACCTTGCTTACAAGGTTTTTAAAAAATTCCAAAATAAGGTCCGTTACCAGAACAAAATAAAATGTTGGAACCCACTCAAAATATATTAATATCCAATCATTTGTTTCTTAGAAGGATTTTCATGGGGCCAAACAACTGGGGGATTCCCGTTTACTTGAAATAAAAAAGGTATAACATGACCAAAGACGGTACATTACCCTTATCTTTCTGTTGTTACTGGTAAATATTGCTCTGCAATTAATATGACACTTGGCAATAATTCTGCAGGCATGTATGAATTACTTTTTATTGTCTAATTAGGTAATTACAGAAGATTTAATAAGATAATCTCCACAAGTGTTAACTAATTTTTAAGATTAGGACAATTAGATTATTAAGCTGATTTCGAATGAAATTATATGTACTGTTTATGAAAAATGAGCTAATCTTATCAAAGGTACATGTACAAATACTTCTATGCCAAGTATATAAATGTGAAAAAAGAGTTATCTCCTTTCAACTACAGTCACTCTTTATGACAAGGGTAGATATTTTCTGGAGTGGGAGGGTGGTTATCGTAAATAGCAGAATGTTAATTTAACTTATTTGTTTCGATTGGTGAAGCAGGAAACAAATTTCTATCAACTAGTCGCAGAAACGAAAATGTAATACCATGAATGAAAGTAGCATGCTCCTATATTTTGATTATAGTTGCTAATAAAACTGTATTTATAATATTCTTATCTGCAAACGTAATTTATTTTGTAGAACAGTATGGACTGGGGGATTCTTTTATAAGGTGCTCCTCTTTCATAAAAGTTGAGGAAATTTATCACATGTAGCAAATAAAAATAACAGCAGACCGAGATCCGTACATATTCCTAGCTGAGACAGCATTGGATTGATTATTTGTCCACAAAAAGATGGATTGAAATTAGGTATTGGTTATTAAGATATTCTAAGCCCGTCTAAGCTCACTTGCAAATGCTGAAGGCAATTTGTCATACTGTACAGCAAAGAAATAACGAGAATTGTGCCTCACTTAAGAAGAACTACATTTTAGGAACTTAATTAATGCAGATTTTACAATTACAACTCATAAGGAATTCAAATTTTACAATGCAGGAATGGAGGTTATGGTATAATTTACAGTGCTACAGACAAATACTTTTCTATCATTGTTTATAGTTTTAAGAAAATCAAAAAACTACAAGGAACAAACTTTCTCAACTAATAATCCCTCAAACTGGATTCAATACTTAAAATTCAAATGGTATTAATATAAAATAACGGATCAGTAGGCTTTACAATACCCAGTGAAGGTGCTGTCCACTTGCACAAGCTGAGTAAAAAGGGTTAAAGAATCCACATATAGAATAACAGTACAGTCATCTGCATTTAATAAATGTATTCCAACGCCAGAAGATTTCAAAGTAGTGCTTGGTCAAAAAGTGGTTTCATTTTAATATAGTGATATGTGCACTCACAAAATTAAATTAAACCCAATGCTGTATGAATGAAAATAACAGCTGATGCGTGTGCTTTATTTAAATGCAATTAGGCATGAATGTGTTGAACACAGGTAATTGGAAAACATGGATCGAATTCACGTGATAGTTAAGGTGGGTGGGGTAATTGTTTGGTGGCAAAGTGTTGTCCACTTGTTGGCACTAATTAAAGCGTAAATAATGTTCTTTAAGTGCTTTCATTTGGGCAAAAGACTGGCTAGCTCCTCTGGAACAAAAACCCACAACGAAATCACAGTACAATTATGATAATAGGTTTTAAAAGGCACAGTTTAGCCGCGTCTTGAGCTTGTGTAATTATCAGAATATAGCACGTGATTTGAATATAGATAATAGCTCTCAGTCTAATCAATGAATTGCTTCAGACATTAGTTATCAAAATATAGCACGTGATTTGAATTTAGAGTCATAATAGCTCTCAGTCTAATCAGTGAATTGCTATGGACATTTAATACATATAAAATTATTGCTTAGCTTATTAAATTCAATATTTGACAAATGTGCAATATAAATTTTAATTTTTATTGAAACTGTATGAACAATAATATGTGCTCTTAACGTCTTTTCATAATTAACAAGACCACCATATTGTAAAGTTTCCCTTGCATTGATATTAAAATTTCAGCATAGTGAAAAATATGACGTACACCAGTCTGCCACCATTTTGAAATAGAGTATTTGCTCACACCAGGTACATATAATTGCGGTAGGTAGACTGGGGACGGGGAACAGGCTAGGATATATCAACGTGAAAAGATGCGGTTGTACCTTTTGTCTCTTAAAATCACGTCAATTAATTGTTATACCCCACAGCTTACAATTTAATATATACTGCATCGCTTCAATGCATTACATATAGCAGGATATAGTCTGCGATATGAATGAATATTATACTAATTACTATAACAAAATTACAAATGAAAAGTAAATATTACGTCTAAGAATTATCAATTATTTCATATTTAAAAACAAAACGAAAACAAATAACAAAGACAAAGAACCCAGCAAAAAATCAAAATAAACAAACAACTAATATTAAATTGCAACGCATGACACGCTATACTTAACCAAATACAGATCTGCATATTACCCCCATTGTACCAACATATACTGATAAACTAAAACTTTCTAAAATCCTCCAATGACCTCTGGCTTACACAAGTTTTAGATTTAGGTTTGAGAGAGAGAGAGAGAGAGAGAGAGAGAGAGAGAGAGAGAGAGAGAGAGAGAGATTCAATGCTTTCTTGCATTAAATAATTAGTATAAAGAGCTACAAACCTTTGGTACTCTTCACACATGTAGTGTATTACAAAAACATGTGCAATACACGTATGAATCAGATTCAAAGATCAAATCCTCAAACACAATGGTCACACATTCGTTTGCAAACATGTAAGAGAGCTTAAAAAATGAATTGGGCTTTCCTAACATTAAAACCAGCACATAGAGCGCACGACCATGTTAATCTACACAGGTCTGCACAGAAATTAAACGGAGATTTCCAAGCTTCACGCTGAAAAGTATACGTGCATTGTAAGTTTGGAATACAAACAAGTCCATCAATCTTGATTTGAAAGAAAGGAAACATATGGCTGTGTAAATAATAAGACATCGATATACTTTCCACAAACAAGAAAAGAAAAACAAAAATTAGCTTATCGTTGCAATTATGATTTACAAGGACTGGGTCTCTTAGCTACAAGCTATCAAAGTTATTGCGATGGAGAACGTATATACAATTATACTCTGCAGCTTCACAAGTCATTAACAACCGAATGCTTGATAACTGCTTAATGTTGGAGATCAAGGCACTGTTGTTATGTTTAGGTCTATATACAACTGATAAGTTGTGTGGACTAATACTATACCCACTTATACGAATCTAACAGCAACCGGCACTGACCCGTATATGCTGTAGCATAATGACCCAGCAGATCCTGGTCTATGCAGTTTGTTAGGAGTAATCAGCAAAACAAGCAAGAGAGAGTCATATTTTCTGACGCATTTGCAACGGCGAACCTGACGCAGATAGACTCGACTAAATGCAAGTACAGATGTGCCGACGGAATAGTGCATAAGACCTGAGCAAGTGTACACATGCAGTGTTTACGGCAAGATGCATAAAGCCGGAGCAAGATTTAATTTGGAAGTCAATAAATAAATGAAGCGACAGATGGAGATGATATTATGCATCACTTTGAGAACTGTGAGAACTCACTGACGCAGAATCGTTTGCACTCTTAAGATTGTTTATATTTTAGAATATATTAGTTGTGAATCTCGTGATACCACGTAATTGTATTTTTCATTTGCAACTGTCTACTTTGTTTAATATTTACCTTGCAAGAGTGTTTTAATGTAGACGTTTAGTTGCCATTAATTCCCTTAATATTGTATTTGATGTAATCTATTATGGTAACTCAGTGTTTTGATAGCTATATGAATTTTGCTCTACGTGTGCTACCATTGGCATATCCAAGCAGTCACTATTTCACCAGATCAATGACCGTATTCCTTTAATAACTGAATTAAAAATTAATTATTAGGTGGAGTTAATTTATTTATAAGTACAAAATTATTAATTATCAATTAATTAATTCATTCATCATAAGGTGGAATGCACATGATAGGTATTTTAAAAGATGAATAGATAGCCGTTGTCATTGTTCGGTTTATAATTGATTAATTCAACGAGACCCACATGTCAGATTGTCCTCTCTGCTACTTGATTGTTTTAATTCCTGAACTGAACTAAAGTCCATGATATTATTAGTTGACGATATTACGTAAACCGGACTAATTGCTTGCTAAAACGCTTGAGCATTATTTAACGTTCAAGCTTGATATAAAATGTATATTGTATGAATCGATTACTTAGTTATTACAAAGTCGTTAGGTAGTTTCATGCTTTTCCATCTGTAGGTTTGATGGATCTACCCAGAAAACTACTTTGCAAGATTTTGAAGTATTTAAGTGTTGAGGTTTGACGAACTTCATTCATACTGGTGAATTCTCGTTTGAAGGAAACGTCTGAAGGCATCTCGTTAGTACCAAGTTTGGTTTTATATACGCTGTAACAGTCAATACATTTTCATTGAAAATCATTTAAAGCCCTAACAGTTTTTGAATTATACGGGAAGTCTATTTATGATACCGAAGACATAAGGGTAATTCAGGAGGAATAAAACACATCCAGTTGCACCAACGACGTGGAGCAGGGTACTTAGAAGAGCTTTATTTAAACAGTTGCCCTGAAGGAGTACTTCCGTTGTACGTTATCTGACTGACGTCCGTTTATGCAATGTCGTGTGGTTATAGCTAAGAGCTTTCTTCAACCTTCACAACACGATCTTTGATACTGAAATTCTTGTACATATGGGCAATTGTTGCAAGCACTTTTTGGTAGTTTTCTGCAAGGTATTAGTTCACCAAATAAGTCCGTAGATGTCAGCATTCTTTACCGATATTAAAAATCGGGTCATGGTTTTAAAATGATGGCATTCAACTAAGTAATAGAAAGAAGCAGATCCAGCAAGTTTTTGTAAAATTCAACAAACAATTTATTACCTTTGAAGGCAAGGTGAAAATTTAAAAGGTACTTACAGTATTATGAATTAAATCCCAAATAATTCTAAATTTTCTATCAATATGACAAAGTATACAATATCCCGAAGGAATTCCAAGTACCACTAGTCTCGAATGAGTTGATGTACCAACAATCTTGAAAATTCAACTATCCTATGATCCAGAATGTCCTTGAATAAGTCCTCAATAATGCCAAATTAGTGTTTTATCCAAAATGTCAACGAGCACTTTGTAATTCCAATGAATAATTTAATTAAATGATTTACCTCAAATTATATGTGAACACAACATTAAATGATTTTAGAATGGTACTATAATATGAATGAAGACGTTTTCGACTAAACATCCTTTTATATTCATCCCCACTAGACCAATGTTACAAAAGCATTTTCGAAAAAGTTATCTTAGTGGAAAATTACACCAAACTTTAAGCAGAACCTTCTAAATTCATAATCAAGACTACAGCATAAACTCAAATATCAGAAAACACTTACACTTACATTTACCAACAAGACAGAAATCATCTACACTCTAAAACTCTGTCCTCAATCATGGACAAAGGTCAATCATACAATACAAATGTTCGATATACATAACACATCCCCTCATAAAGAAAGAGAAAGACTTCATTATAACGTTTTCTTTTAGATATCAGCCAAGTATACATATCATAATCTAATAAATAAAATTACATAGGAAGATGTGTTATGAATGACAGAAAACATATACAAAATAAAATAATATGGTACTTCAGTACACTTGAAAGTGCATCTGAAAATCAAGTCGTCTTTTTCCTTGATGTGCCTAATGTCAATCTTGTATTCCTGCAACATTAAGCTCAATTTCAACAATCTCTGACTTTTGGTTTTCATTTTGTTAATGAAAATAAAGGGTTTGTGATCACTGAATACAATAATCAGAGAAGAAGCTGAGCTGATAAACGTTCAAAATGCTGCAATGCCAATATCAAAACCAAACATTCCATCTCGACTGTGGAATCATTTTCATGGTGCCTGTGTATATTGTACATAGAAACTTTGCACACTGGATAAATAATCCACATTAATTTTGTCTTTTTGAATCAATTCTCCACCAACCCTACATCACTTGCACCAACATATTTTAAATGATTGGTTGAAATTTGGATCTGAAAGAGCCGGTGCACTCTTATATTTCGGGCCAATGAAACTTGGACTGCTTTCAGTCAGGAGTTCTAAAATGATGGCAAAAAATCTGAGCAAAATTTCCTATGATATATAGCCAAACCCCAAAATCGCATCAGTTACTTTTTAATAACAGGCGCTTCGAATTCAGAGATAGCCGTGACCTTAGCTTTTACAGATTTAACGTAACCGTGTCCCACAGTATATCCAAAAAAGGAAATACAAGCATGGCAAAATCTCACTTTTACCTAAATTAATTGTCCAATTTACATCACTGAGTCGATCAAACAAATATTCGAATGGTCTCTAAGTGAAATTTTCAGGTAGTGTTGAAATCATCGATTGTAATGGTTAAAAATTGTAGGGATAATTTCGCAGTACATTCTGTCGTGGTCAGCGTGACACGTAAACATTAAGCGTAACGTATGGGCCACACTCGCAATAAATTGTTGACTGCGAGGGATGTAGTCTGCATTGTTTGTGGCATGAATCGAATTTTGATTAGAATCTGTTCGATAACGGTCAGACAGATATGTCAGTGTAAGGTCAGTAACTGCAAATGACAAAATTTGAGACAATCCAGAGCAAACAAATTTAGCAAGTCTTAGGCCACTTGAAGCAGGTGTCATGAAATGATATTTTCCAGAATAATTATTAATAAAGCGTACTAGATAGGATTAGTCTGACTTCGATATGAGTGTTAAAATTTGGCGGTTAGAGAAAGTAATCCTGATTGGCTAAGTTAAACGAGTGGATGTGTTTCTCAGACGAAATTGAAGGTTTCAAAGTAATCTCCCTCGCGATATGTGTAGAGAGAGAGAGAGAGAGAGAGAGAGAGAGAGAGAGAGAGAGAGAGAGAGAGAGAGAGAGAGAGAGAGAGAGAGAGATTCAGTTTTTGCATTCAAGTCATTATGCCAATCTATAAAATGGTGTATTCTTCAAACATGCAATTTATTACCAAATCAAGCGCAATACGTGTATGAATCTGATCAAAACATTGTATCTGCAAATACGTAAGTTTCAGGCTCATATTTAAACTTATCAGATAGTTTAAGAAATTAATTTGGATTTTCTACAATTAAAACCTACGTATAAAACGCATAACAATGTTGATCTATTCAGATCTGCACAGCAATTAAATAGAGGTTTCCAAGCTTCACACTGAAGAGCATACGTACATACGGAAGTTTCCGAATTGCCGCAGTGTAATTTGCAATACAAACAAGTCCGGCAACCTTGATTTAGAAAGAAAGGAAACATTTTGGAGATGCAAATAATAAGACGTAGATATATTTTTCACACGGAAAAAGAAAGGAAAAGTTTGCATGATGGAATATTATTAACTTTATTTACATCATTATGATTTACAAGGACTGGAGTCGCTTAGCTACAAGCCATCAAAGTTATGGCGATGGAGGGCGTATATGCAAATATACTCTGCAGCTTCAAAAGTCATTAACAACCTAAAGCTTGATAAATGCTTTACATCGGAGATCAAGGCACTGTTTTTATATTTCTTTCTATATACAACTGATAGGTTTTGTGAACTAACACTATGCTGTATTATAAGCTGCGTCTAATTGCAAACTGCACTGTCCCAGATCTGCCCTTGCAACATTTGAATGCAGATATGAGTATATACAGTTTGTTAGGAGCAAACAGTAAAATAAGCAACGAGTCTGATCTGCTGACTCATTTTGAAAAGCGGATCAGGCTTTACGTTGTTTCAAGATAAACTCTACTTATGTGCAGGTAAAGACGGTACAGAGAGAAAAGTGCATCAAACCTGAGCAAAATTTCATTCGGAAGTCATGTGAGCTGTGAAAGTTCATTGACGTAAAGTGTTCTGTACTCTTAATATTGTTTAGATTTCTGAATGTATTAGTTGTGATACTGCTAGTTTCATTTGCAACTGTCTACTTTGTTTAATATTTACCTTGCAAGAGTGTTTTAATGTAGATGATCAGTTGCCAATAATGCCCTTAAAACTGTATTTGATGTAATTTACTCTGGTAACTCAGTGTTTTGATAGCTATATGATTCTTGCTTACAATGTGTTATAATTTGCACATTGAAGCAGTTCACCAATTCCTTTATTTCTTTAAAAATTGCCGTAACAATTAAATATTAGGTGGAACTAACTGATCTATAAGTAGAATTAGTAATTACTTACTTATTATAAGTAATTATAAGGTAGGTTGTGCATTTTAATATAAGAATCGTTTGCCGTTGTCATTGTTCCGTTTTCTTTGGCTAACGCAAGGACTGCGACTAGCAAGATTATTCTCTGTGTTACCTGATTGTTTTAATTCCTGTACTAAAGTCCTTGATAGTAATAGTTGATGATATTACGTAAATCAGACTAATCTTTGGCTAAAATGCTTGAGTATTATTTAATTGTTTTAACTCGCCTTGTGCCTCAAGCTTGGTCTAGAAGGTAACGGTGCCAGAGAATAGTTCAAAGGTCCAAGATAAACATGAAGCTGGGGAAAAACCCGATGAGACAAAGACATCAATGGATGTGTCAGTAGCATTAAGTTTGGTTTGTGCAAAACCAGTGACTCTGTTTTAACAGGATGCAGAGTACAGTGGGTCATCTCTTCTGAGTTGGTCATCTCTTTCTGGTCATATCTTCTGAGTTGGTCATCTCTTTCTGGTCATATCTTCTGAGTTGGTCATCTCTTTCTGGTCATATCTTCTGAGTTGGTCATCTCTTTCTGGCATATCTTCTGAGTGGATCATCTCTTCTGAGTAGCATTGGTAGCTTGTTACGACTCTGTGGTCTTTAACTAAGTAAGAGAAAGAAGAAAAACCAACAAGATTTGTAAAACTTAACAAAGAATTTAATTATCAAAGTTATACTATGAATGTGTGAGAGGAACTTACAGTATTATAATCCTAAAACGTTTTATTCAAGTCCAAAAGAATAGAATGTTACGAATGAATTTAAAATCCTCAAATGTACAGGTCTGCCAACAGTCCTGATGTATCAAAATGGTATTGATTTGAGCTCCTTTGAATAATTCACAATAGGCGAAAATGGTAACTTTGTCCAATGAACATATTTGAGTTCAATGAATATTATAAACAAATGTATCCTCTCAAATAATATCTAAACACAACATTACATACCCCTGACGACTGATGTTACAACAAGAATGTAAGAAATAAAACTCTGTAAAATTGTTCAGCTCCACGTATTTATATACAAGCTTATGGGGGTGAAAACGTATTTTACTACTAGTAACGTGAGGTTTCGCAAATACCCCACATCACAGAAGAACCCACATAACCTAACATATCCAGTGGGAAATAGCTTCTTCTATGAACCCACCTGATTGGCCTGTCAAACGGGAAACAGACCCAAGCTCATAAATAGGTTTTATTATTTATATCATCAATGATAATTGTAAACACCTACATAATCACTTATTTGTAGATCATATGCAATCTACATACTTAATATCTTCAAATAGAGCCACACCTAATATTGTAAATAGAACCTATATCCGTATACAAAATTTAGCTATAGACAATTACTACAATTTACAGACACGAATAAAATTTACATAAATAATATGTATAAATAACAAACTTTTCCATCTCGATGCTATGGAAAGCATATCATTACTAAGAGAGCTACGTAATTTGTATAGGGTATGTTCTAGGAAACATTTTATAAAGTTTTATAAAAGTTGCCTCAGCCTTCAGTAGAACATGTTAAAAATAGTCTATCACAAGGTTGTTTTGAAAGCGAAATGGTTGCTAAGGGATGGAGACAATTCGTCCTAACAAATATTACTAATCAGTTTGATCGAATTTGGTTCATTCGTTCTAAAGAAAAAATATTATTTTCAGCCAGAAACATCTCAAGCAGATGATAGGAGAGGAGCTAAATATAGATCCCTGTTATTATCTGTTTTAGTAAATTCTTACTTAAAATTTTATGGATATTAGTTGATATAGTTGTGTATAGACATTTATGTTGCAATATGTATTTGCTAGCAATGTCTGTGACAATAGATCGTATAATTGTTCATATGTTAAGCAATGTGGTAACTGAATTCACGTGGTAACACAATTATATATCAATGGCGTTGTGCATTGCATATTTTATTTGCTATTCCCTTGATCCCGTTTGATAAGGCCATACCTATCGTGCCATAAAACCTTTTTGTATATATCTTTGCATTACTTTTTGCAAGACACCTTTGCTACTCACGTTACAATACCAACGATACGCATTTCATATTCCAACGCTGTTATGCACATTTCTGTAAACACTAATGATTTTGGTACATTGATCACAACCTAACCACTAAAGATCTTTCTACTAGACATGATTTCTCATTTATCTGCGGTTTAGTTCAGTTGGCAATACGCCGTAGTGATTCCGTGCGACATGTTCAACAAAATGAAGGGATTAACTAACTCGAAGGAAGCGTTCTGATTGGTCATCTTTTCGAATGATTCAAAGCAAAAGAAAATATGTAACATTCATATGTCTTACATCTATTCTATATAGATTTTCATGACCAACAGTTATACAAAGTACACATACTCTAGAAAATATTAAAACTGAACACAAGAGGCTGACTACGTACTTATTCCTGTGCATACACAGAACAACCCTTTAGTTATACATATCCATCCACCAATGATGGTTTTCATTAAAATTTACATATACATCATTACAAACTAGATATCCCATCTGAATTATTTCCCACTATTACATTTCTTTCATGCTTGCAGCTGATATCCTTATCAACTGCAAAATTAGACTAAGTTTACATTTACTTTTAAGCTGATTCAAATATAACCTCTCTTGAAATAAATATAAAAATACTCTACCGGTATACACGGACAAAGTTTTCTTCAGGGAAGATTGTATTTTTGTGTGGGATTTGTCTTTAGCGATTACCCAGACTGCAAAGTACTACCAAGGGAGGTACTCAACGAGTGACCAGCATTTTGTGAGTGCCTGGCGAAATTCTTGAAAATGTAGACACGATGCTGGGTCATAAGTCTTATACTCAGTAATTGCAGAAAGTGACTCTGTTTTTGCGTTGTGGTTATTTATCTCTGTGGTTGCACTGTTCTCTTTGATATCTGTTAAAGGAAAACTATTCGAAGTCTAATGTTTTCTATCATTTTTCTGCATGATCATCTCAAGGGTGCCTAATTTTCAGCTTTTGGTTCTTCACAACACGGTGTTGCACCATTTGACGCATCTATCAATGCTGTTGCAGTACGACCCGCAGCGACAGGCTTCCCTGCTTTGTCAGGAGCACTAGCTTCAACCAGAAATTCGCCTTCACTGGAAGGTCTGCTACTCTCAATGCCCAAATTAGAACAAGCCTTCCCTGCTTTATCGATAGCGTCTACTTCAATTATAAACTCGTCTCCACTCGAAGATTTGCTGCTCTCATCATCCACAGAAAAAAACATTCGCCGCTTTCCTTAAGTGTGCTTCCTTTTGGTGTGCATTCTCCGTTTAGAAAAACTGCCTTCTTTCGGGCTGTTACCTCCGCACTTGTACAGCTGCCTCCAGCTGTATCATTATCTTCGTGATGCCGTAATTGTCAGGCATCCCGTATTTCAGTCCAGGT
Organism: Megalonaias nervosa; assembly: GCA_016617855.1. Taxonomy (NCBI): domain Eukaryota; kingdom Metazoa; phylum Mollusca; class Bivalvia; order Unionida; family Unionidae; genus Megalonaias; species Megalonaias nervosa. Next base: position 27,064 of record JAECUM010020207.1, read on the forward strand.
TACAGTTCTAGTTGGTCAGTTGCCATCTGCAAGTTAAATGACATACACGTTGTCGTGACGTTTATGCATGACTTTGAATGGACTAGGATTCCACCCATTCTGAATCTTACTTCGCCCAGGTTGACGATTCCGAAGCGAAACCTGGGATCCAATATCAATACATTGATCCCTTATTTCTCTTCTGTAATTCCCTCCGATTCTGGGCTTTCTTTACCATTGTTTGGCTTGCAAGTTTGGTTGAGATAGCGAGACGCCGTTGACATTCAATAATCCATTTACCAGGTTTCTTCCAATTTCCCCAGCAAATGATCAAGAGGGAGATGTGGCTCCCTTCCAATTTGTGAAAATACTGTGACATTCCTGTAGACGAATGGGGTATGAAGTTGTACAAGCATATCAAACTCAAGAAAGTATTCAGACCATTTTCGTTTTTTTCTGGTGGCAGAGTTTTTTAAAATATTAAGTGTTTGGTTGAAACGTTAGCATCGTTCCTTTCCAATTGGACGATAAAGTGGTTGTTCTCGACTTCTAATTCTATAAAGCCGACAAAGTTCTTGTACAGTATCACATTCAAAATTTTATCCCTGATCACTATGCAAACGATTGGGAATTCCATATTTCTGAAACCATTCCTTGACCAGTACTTTTGCAAAAGTCGATGCTTTCTGATCTCTAGCTGGCACTACAAGAGTATATTTGGTGAATACTTCTATCAAATTCAAAGCATTCTCTCTTCCATCTAAAGCCTTGCCAAGGTGATTGAAAGTCCATTGCAATTAATTCTAGGGGTTTATTAGCAAGTAGATTGCTAAAGGAAATTCGTATGCACGGGGTAGGTATTTTCGCTAACATGCATCTTTCACACCGTCTTGTTTATTTTGCAACATCTGCTCTATACCAGGCTAATATATACCTCTTCTTGATCAAGGCCAAAGTTCTTTCGTTTCCTTGATGGCCAGACATATTATACACGGATTCCAGTATTTGTGGTTTCACAGAATCTGGTATAAGAAACACCACATATTCCCCTAATTCCGGATCTTTCATCAGGAACATATATACTCGTCTCCCCCAAATTGTGATCGTGCCATTTACGGATACCTTTTCTCACTGGCATGGATTCCTTCTGTTTCCATCTAATAGGAGGCTTGTAATCACGTTTCCACCAGTTCCAAACTCGAGACAGAGCTGGATCTTATAGCTGTTTTGCAAATAACTCAGTTCTGGTATTCTCAGGAAGAGGTGATGTGACAGTTCCTTGAACTTTTGCTTGTATGCCAACTTCTATTTATATTTTTATTTCTACTTCCTTTCAAAACGTTGTGAGACCTTGAATTTACAAAATCATGAATGAGGAGGTCCTTTTCATCTGGAATTGACCTTATCTGTCGGTTTAATGCATCTACGTTTTTGTTTAAATGTTCACTTCTGTATTTGATACCAAACTGTGCCAGTTGTGAAACCCATCGCATAGCCTCCAGCTTGGGCGTCTTCAGGTAACTCATGGGATTGTTGTCAGTATAGCTGTAAATTTTCTTCCAAGAATATAATCGTGACACTTTGGCGGATTTTGCGACAGAACTGCTCCAATGCCATCAAAATTTGCATCCGTCTCCAGAATAAACAGTGTTGTGAAGTCAGGATATCCCAGTATTTATGCACTAATTAAACACTCCTATTCATTTTGCGAAAGTGCTTTGGCACTAAGGAGTCCACTTCTATTCAAATGAAAATGTTTTTTCCTTCCAAATTACCCTACATCGTCTTTTCTTCTTCTGCTTAGCCACCAAAGCGTGATGCAGTCTGGGCGAATCCGTTTACATAACTCCTGTAGTAACAAACAAGTGCAAGAAATGACCGGGGTTACTTTTCCGTTTGTGGCCGTTCCCAAGACTGCTTTGTCTGGGTCTGTGGCTATGATATCTGCATGCTCCAAGACGGCATTTAAGCTGGAATCATACATCTTGACCCAGATTAATAACTCTAATGAAAACGTTCCTATCAACAACATCAGCCTGGATATTTTTTGGAAGCAGTCCATTCTGGTTTGATTATCTTGAGTAGCAACACAATATGGTCGATTCCGTTTACTATGCTTGGTAATAGTCGTTATCACATTCGTCGACGAATTTGCTTCCAGCGACTTTCATGAAACTAACACTATCATCTCAATCTGTGGAAACATATATTCCATATAGAGACAACAACTGAGTCCGTTGCTCTCCATGATGTTTGAAATCAATTATTGCGAAAAGTTCTCTCTCATCAACTAAAACAAATTGCTACCCATTAGTCCTGGGACACTTTTTTGTTCATTTCAACTGGGATGATAAGGTCTCACATAACAAGCATTCCGACCCGCGGAAGTGTTTGGCCAAAGACTTGTATCTCCACTTCGATATATCCTATAAATAGAATTTTGCCTCGATGACTATCATCCGCTTTGTTACATCTATCAATGCAGGCTTCTTTCTTAAAATCTTTCTGAAGAAACTCTCCTTCACTTTCGAGTCTTGAGATCAAGTGTCTAGCAAACACATAATACAGCTGGCCTTATACCAGGATTCCTAGCTCTGGACATTTTTCTACAGTCTTCTCACGCTGATAGGATGAGTCTTCCATATGTTCATCCTGCTGCTTGACTAGACACAGCATGACTTACTTGTTCAATCCTGGGTTCCTGAGTCGGTGGACTAGGTTTTGGGAATTTCTGTCTTTAACGTTCCTTATCGATGAATGTTTGTTATGCTTGGAATTACAATCCTTAATGTTGTGTCCGTTTCCGCCACAGCCAAAACAAGTCAAAACGTTTATTTTCTGTCCTTGTTCCCGTCGACTGCTCACCGAGGTTTTCTTAAGGTCTTCACTTACAACATATCGAGTTGTTATTGTTACTTATGCGGTAGTTCTTGCTGACTTTTGAACATTTGGATAATATGCTCTTCATAGGTAGTGGCATATTCGTTGCCAACAACGGATTCATTGACGGCTGAAATTTATTGCAGTGAAAAACGAGATTCATTTCCAAACGTTTCATCTTCAGTCCATCGTAGCACAACATCCCTGAAATCGGAAACCGTTAAACCTGCATTCCTAAGTATATCGCCTCATTCTCTGAGAAGTTGAAAATCCTTCACGCCATCGAAATATCTTTCTTTGAGCATTAAGTATCTATTATGTAATTCTTCATCATCCTGTCAGCCAATTTTATCAGAACAATAGATTATATCTGCATGGATTCGCGAGATTTCTGGTTTCGTTGATAAAACGACTGTTATAACTGTGCTACTGTATCTACATCCCTAAATGTGTCATATAAAATTCGGAATATCTTTTCAGGAGTATTTCTCTCACTCTCAGATCGGATCCTGAAGTCGTATTAGGTTTAACCCAATAAATGATCATAGATGCATTCTATCTGAGCCTTACTTCCGTCTGTTTTAATCAAATGCTGTTGCATGTCTTCAATCCATTCCTTAACTTAAAGGACTTGGGTGCTAAACAATATCTTCCAAACAGATGTTTGGTTTTCTTAACTTCTTACTCCGATTTGGTTGCTTCTGAGCTTGTACCCTCACCTCCTCCATTTCTCCTTGTAGAGCCTCCAGGGACACTTTAAGATCAGCTTCCTACCTCAATTTGTGTGTGCACGTGGTGCATAAATGTAAGCAAACCCGTATGTAGTGTGTGAATATAAATCAGATTATTGTACTTCACTTACAACGTGAACAAAAATAAGAAAATCTCGTTAAAATGGATATGCATGGATGTCAATCAGAACCGAACTCGTATGAGATCTTGATGATATACAAACACAAACTACGTCTGATCTAAATATGACATGAAATGAAGTCTCTTGAGGTTTTACAATAATGCGCAGACGGATGGGCGGACGTATGACATACTATGTTAACATCAGTTTTCAATAGGTAAGTGGATATAAGTGCCCAGACAAAGCCTACTGCAAAGTTTGAGACATTTGTAATGCAGTTTCAGTTCTGTGAATTGTTGTATCCATATAATGTACGCAGATTCTTAGATTTCCACCAGAAAATTAACAATATTTCTATACATTCAGGAAATGGTATCTCTCTAGGTGGCAATTAATACAGTCAAGATTCGGCACCAGTTGCCGCACGAAACCAGTTAACCGCTCAATTTATACTCGTCCAAAACTACATTCCGCAGTTTTTGTTCTTTTAAGACACAAAATGAACTTGCAGCACAGTGTAGCAACGCTACTGAAAAATCATTTAGTAATTGGTTCTGTGTGGCAACTGAAGCAGCCCCAGTTTAACCTGATTTTGGTCATCTCATGATTTTGGTCATTTGCTGACCCCTTTTCTCGATCAGTCACAGGACACAAAGACAATGAACAAAGGTATTTGCAATGTCATAATCCGATAAAAGCAAGTAGAATTATTCTTGTAGTATTGTTGTATTTGCCTTGTGAAACTTGTTTCTTATTTTAATATTATATAGTATCGTCAATCGTCAACATGTTGCAGTTGTCTCGGATCACTTTAGACACATGTACGTATCTTTCTGTGACATAAATCAGGCCTGTGTTTTAGTATCGAGATACTATTCTTGAGGTTTGTCTTAGTATTCAAGCATCACGTAGTCGTACACAAATACGATTATTCTCATTCGAATCAGGGTCGTCAATGGTAGGAGCTTCATCAACTGTGGCAAAAATATCAGTAGTAGAAGCTTTGCTTCTCGGCGATTTGCTTCTCAAAGACGACTAAAGCGCTTCCGTAAAATCGCAAAGTACATCAAAACAAGGCTGATCATCCTCCCACGGCTCACTCACATGCTAGTCATCCCACGTGAATCATCTCATTGTCAGATTCAACAATATCTGAGTTTTCCCGAACCCAGCCGGGACAATAATCAACGAACGAACCAAGCTTGGAAACATGTCACCATCTTGGATGGTCTGGGCTTTGAAGTCAATGACGGTAAAAGCGGACTTTTCTCTCCTTGGCGAAACCGTATTCGGAGTGTTATCTGTCTATAGCGATCTCGCGAATGGGTAACACGGCTTCGATTAGTCTCGACAGCGCTGATTAATGAAATCACAATATATTGGGTTAAAACCTGTGAACACTGTCACCATTATACATAAATCAGTTGCACATCCATCTATACTAGACTCTCTCAGAAACAATTTCTATTGTTATCTGTATGCAGTTAGAGGAGAGGAGTTAGAAGGCGGGCAACATTGTGCTTCTGACCCTGTATGGTCCATTGATATATTCACAATTTAAGACCGAATTACTGGGACAGCAAACACGTTGCCACCTGGCGCTTGCTGTCGAACCTGCAGCAAAACCAACTACCAATAAGGTCTATCGTAATGCGTTAACGCATGAAGTTGATTCACAATCGCGTATTATCCAAACGCAGAGGTGGTGATTTTGTCAAGAAATATCTATCGCTTGGTGAAAAACTCACCTTGGTGCAACATACACAACCATGTGATGTTTCTTTAACCGCACCAGATTTGATGCGTGTGCGAATTAATGTGGTTGCCATGGACATTACACATATATCTCGTGTTTGCGATCTTTTGAACTAACCACAATTCAGTAAATTTTGGGTCGCTGTCCCATGTATTCTTCGGTTAACTTCAGCGCGCAATCATCCACGAACTTTCCTACGACTTACTTGTGGGTGTTACTAAACAGTGTATGATCTTTCGAATATTTGCTGGAGTCAGATTCATTTTTACTTCGGTTCAGCCATTTCCGTATATACATCATCAGTTGTTATGAGCCTTAGCAGTGAATCAATATCCATATATAATATTTTTATTGTTTCACCGTAACACGGGTTAGTCTTACCACAGTAGAACTCATACATTAGCAGCTTTGACAAGTCAAGTACGCACGCACCAACTTAGATTGGGTTTTCCAACTTCGGCTTGGTGTTCTTGATATTAACGATTAAGGGTTCACCGTCAAATGTTTTGCGTGACTGAAATGCCCATTCCGCAATTAGTCTCCTGAGTTTGTCTTGCTCGCTGTCCCGAACAAGATCATCACAGAGTGGTTTTAGAATCTGTTTCCCGAACATGGCATTGTTCATCAGTTTGAAGAAGACTTTCTCAAACTCGTTAATAGACTTTGTGCACAGATTCGTATTCTTTTGTATTTACGGCATTCTCCAGCCACGCCGGCGAAAATCAAGCACCCGATGCACTTGCAACACATGCATTCCAAGCAGTAAATACAACTGAAGGTTTCGTACATGGAGAGTATAGTTGAATATAGACCGAAGATTCGGGACAAACTTGGTGCACTCAGTAAACTTACGTTTGGATTCGTCCACAGTTGCACACTAACACAGGGACGACCATCAATGCTTCTTGAAAGAGGATAATTTTCATGGGAGTCGTTAAGCTCGTCTGGATACTCAAGATCAATTTCAAAGAAGTATCCATGGTCGCTGTTGCTGTTATACTTGCGTACATGTTTGTGAATGTCGATGTAAGCTGGATCAATCCACTCAAACCCATCAACAGGCATGGACTGCATCATTACCCATCAATATAAGACATATGATGTAACTGTTTGGCACAGCCGGTTCGCACTCGTCCACTGTTAGGTTGTTAGCTCTAGCATGGTGATGACTCGCCATGGAAATCCCAACTTGGATGCACGGGATCAAGATTGTACATACAAATGGCTGTGTTACAAAACAAGACATCGTCGAGTAACAATTACATTGGCGCCTAAATACAGATCAAGACAGTCAACTGAACCATCCATGTCACCCACTGAAAACAAATCAATATTCTCTCGCGTGCTTTTCACCGTGGTTAGTCGAACTGGTTGCAGGTTTTCATTCAAAGCATTCAAGTTAACAGTGATGTCAGAGTCGACGCGCTCAAAATTACCAATCTCGGTAGCATTTACAAGAAATTCCATGTTATCGAACTTACGGTCGCCCAGGTATTGCTGGTATTTTCTTAGCTGGTCTTTATCGTCACTCGCGGGATGCAGAGCTGACTCAAGCTACTACTAGAAGTATGGGCTGTGGTTGTTGTTTACGTTTACAACTGACCGTTGTGGAATACTGGTGTACATAGGGAAAAATCATTGTCCAATTGCGAATTCCGTCTATATATTTTTTTAATATTTCATATCGGGATCAGAAGCTGCAATCAATCAATCCTGGCAGTTATTTAATTGACTTTTATCTTT
>JAECUM010020208.1:0-91904 GCA_016617855.1 Megalonaias nervosa
AAAAAAAAATAATACCGAAAGGTCTATGTTAATTGCACGAATGACCAGTAGTTACAGGCAGACAGTGTTAGCTTGCAGTAATATGTCAAATACACAACGTTTGATGCAAACACAGAATGACAGTGAGAGATCTTTTCTCTAAATTAATTGATGAAAGGAAAAGGAAAACAGATGACATACAGGATACTTTCAGAGAAATTCATAAGAAAGATCGCCTGAAAAGATATAGCTAAAGAAAGAAGACAATTTTTACTTCTAAAGAGTTAAATATTTGTTTCAAAATGAAAACATTTAGTAGTTTTCAACTTAATCAGACAAACACTCATATGTATTGGAAAGGTTTAACAGAACTCTGAGGACTAGAATTTGGAAGTACTTTGCTCAGAACGAAACGAGAAGAAGGTTTAACGTTTTCACAAAGCTAATTTATGGATACTATAACATTCATCACATGCAAATATACATGACTCCGATTGAAGTGAGCAAGAATGAAAACAGATTCAACATATGGAAGAATCTATTCCGTGTGTCAACAACTGATATATTTCAAACTCCTGAATTCAAAGTTTGTAAAACGGTCGGAATTCCGAAATTTAAAATAATATTTGCATAGGGCTAACTTTCTGACTTCATTGACGAAATATTCAAAGTCAGGAAAGTTTATTTTATGTGATCCAGTTTTGTTTTACAAACTACAAGGCTTCAATAGAAACGATACTGAGGGCATATTTTACCCACAATAGTTATCTATATAAAGATAGCAAGATGTCATATACAATGTCGGAAAGAATTTTTGAATACCTAAGAATGAAGGTAAACGGCATATACTGGTGAAATGCTGAATATATGATGAATCGATTGAACCTTAGGAACCGGCACTAAAACAAATAATTTCACTAAAATTAATGAATAAAGTACAATGCTTTCATATAAGTCTTAAGGAGCTCGGAAAAATTGGATGTTTTTTTAATTTGTTTTAGAACGTAACAGATGTGGAAGCATCACATTAGAACATGATGGAGTTACCACAAGCACGTCATACGAATTCGTTCTGATTTCTAAGTCAGATGGCAAAAGTATACCCCAAAGCACCACATTTAATTAAACAAAATGGTACTCATGAGAAACGGGATAAGGCGACCTCAGTGTAGGCAAGGATGGTAATCACAAAAGAAACGAGAAGCGACATCTGAAGTTGGTTCCTACTACATTTCGAATAAGACTGAAAAAGAGTGGAATGAAAGTGGGACTTTTTGCCTTTAATGTTCCTGTTGGGGCCATTCCACCCGTCCTCGCCTCTTCCCCTCTACCCCCATGACATAATTAGCCCTTAAGTGACCGTTGCATGTTTATTTTGCTCGCACACAAACGCACTCACTCAGGCCATGTGAATGAGCCAGTCACGGAGAATAAAGTCTCTTCCGGATGGATGTGCTCCAAAGTGTCCAAAAAAGGTCAAAACACCAGCCTTTCATACTGTTTTTAATGTGGTTATAAAAACGAAACCCCACAGAGTGTACTTATTCAGGCAAGCATATGGTAGCGATCAATAAACACACACTGCGAGCTAAAGTGTTTTCGATCAATAACAGTTCACAATTAATTGGTGATTCACTGCAGTTTCTTGTGCAATTCCTCTTAGTCACGTCTTTGGTTTTATAGAGATGTTCTCAAGGTTATGTTTCGAGCGAAATCCAAAGTTGACATTAGAATTAGGAAACGGTAAGTTTGCTACAGATGCATTAGCATCGTCAGCAAAATTTCAAACTCGTCTAATTATATTTTGTCTATCATCGTCATTATTAGTTGCATGTTTAATCAATATCATTGTTAGGCCAGCGGTTTTGATTCGATTTACTTTCCATCGATTGAGTAACGTGCACTGTTAAACAACGCCATAATTCCGTTGTTAACAAATCCCATTTGGGCATCAGCGGGGTAATCAGTATAGTTAGCCTGTACCAGTTTTTCCTCAACATGGAAGGAAAAACCTAGACATGTTTTGTACTTGTAATTCTATTTTTAATATATCGGGGTCTCTAGCAGGATATCAGTAACAGTGAAAATCTCTCTTGCTTGAATCCACTAGCACAATCGATCCTATGTCAAATGTTGAATCAGAAACATCTTTGAATAGGGCCATTACACAGATAATATACATTATTGATTTTCTTCAATACCGTGCAAATCCACTCCACGCTGCAAGATTTTAATCGCTGAATCTGAAAATTTTCTCAGAGCGGCCTCGTTAATGATTTTACTAACTACAGGCAGCATTGATTCTGTCGATGGTATGTAACAGGAACCGTCTTTGATGATGGTGCTCGTGTTACTAATCTTCGTATCCGATCTCGAAGAGACTGAGCTGCCTGCGAGATCAAATGTTTTAATCTATCCATCGTAACATTTTTAATACTGTCTACAACTCGCATTCCAACATACTTAGCAACGCTCTGGTGTGTTTGCATATTTTTCCGCCTAATTTTTACATTTTGGTTGAGTAGCGGCTGCTTGATCAGAATATTCTTTCTCTCTCAGTTTCAGAGCTTGGTTGAAATTCTTCTTCCCCGTGCAGGAATTTCATAAAACGTTTCATTTAGCGCATTGCTTCATAAATGTTTCCAGTTTTAGCAAAATTAAATAGGTCATTATGATATCTAACCGGTTCAGCAGAGGTGTATTTAAACCCAGTAAATGCCCTGAATACACATTTGGTCAATACCATTTTTATGTTTTGGGATGGTTCCTTGATCACTATATCTTTCCAGTTGGGGGTTGGAAGGAACCCTACATGGACGGGCTTTCATAGATCCATTAGAGGCATTTCATCAAAATTTCGTATTGGTGTTTCCAACATTGCCTGGTATATAGGAGGTGGTTTCCCAACGTCTTCTTTTTCTTTGACTTAAGCCGTGATCTCCGAGCGTGTAATAACCTCTGCAGTAGTTCTTGTGGCTTTTTACTATATCCATGGTACGTTTAGCTGTCTTACGAATTGGACCAGGTGTTTCTTCTGTTCCTGTGAGCGCTGCTACTTGTCTCACTATGGTCTTTGTAGCCTTCTTAATTACCTCTGCAGGTTCGGCAATTTCATTGTAGGTTTACTCAACGGTGCAAATGTTTGTTCAAACCCCATCACTAAGGTCTTCTCGTGCAGTCTGCCGCGATTTTAACATATCTTTGACCTCTTTGTGACCTTCTGTCAACATTTGAATCAAGTTTTGCTGTTCACGAGTGGCGTCGCTTCTTATAGTTTTCTATAGTATCACTACTGGACAGTTTTATATGATTGTAGTTTTTCGTTCTCAAATTGGTGCTTCCAAACCAGCTCGATATTTACCCCCTCGAATGCAAGTCCAAGTCAAATTAATGGTGAGAGAACTATAGGGGTTCGAGGTAATCCGCGCAAACATTTCACGAAATTCGACAGAGGCAGACCAAGTCCAATACATGTTTCTAAGACCATGCGCTTCAATACCACGAAATATCATCAGCATGTTACATTTGGCACGGATCACTTTAGGTACATGTGAGCATCGTTCAGTCAAAAAGATTTTGTCCGTGTTTTTGTGCCGCCCTCGTGAAAATATTCGAGCGGGATTGACTTGATTTTCAAGAATCATATCGTCATACAGCACAAGATTATTTTTGTTTGCATCCAAATCGTCAATGGTAGGGGCCTCGTCAATGAGGGAAAAGAAATCGATTGTGGACGACAGTGTCGTCATGGTGTTGTTACCACTTCTCAACGTTTTTAAAACATCATAACACGGCTGACCAGCCGATGGCGCAAAAGCTTTCAAATGAACCCAGGTTAACCATTGTAAAACCATGGCCGGTTTAGGTGCCGCTTGTGCGGAAAAGTCAATGACGAAAAAAGTCATCTGCGAAATTTCTTTTGCGTGATACCATTGAATAATTGTATGTCGTACTATACGACCATGTCTTCATACTGTATGCGATGTCGCGCCACAACAGGTAAAGGAAATCCAGCTCAAGTTCAAGCAATTAATGGAGCAGCGATTGCTGGAACGTCTGTTCGATATGGAATAAAACAGTTAACCTTCATCAGGAAAGCTGCAAACGGTTTAAAATAAGGTCAGTGGCGGAGGTAACAAAGAGACGTCATGGAGTAAATATTTATGGCTATAATTACTGTGGACCTGGAACACAGCTTGATCTACGAATCGATTCTAATAACCAACCAAAGCCTGGCGAGCACCTCTCAAACGCCTAGATTCTGCATGTTACCGCCGTGACTGTGCTTATAAAAAACAATGACATCCTTTCAAGTAAACGAGCTGATGATATCATTCATGACTTGAATGAGATTAATCTAATATTGGTGACTTCTATGCATATCACATAATCTCAAGCGTAAGAAAATATTTATGTTAGAAACTAACAGAAAAGACTGTTCCAGAAACACAGGCAATACACATCACTGGCTATACAAATTCAAACTCTCTAAGCAACAATTGCTAATCTGGCAATAACAAGAAATGTGTTCTGTCAAACCTGCTGTCTTCAAACTTTGTCAAACATCCCGAATCCACCCTATTTGAATCAAACATAACAGTGCTGTTGCAAATGAAAACTTCCGCAATTTCATATTAGAGTGGTTCATTCATCAGTCCACGGGCTATTCCACAAGATTTCTATGTAGCGTATCATCGCAACAGTAATAGCAAGACTTGCCCTTTTACCAAGACAGTAAATATAAATTTCCAAGAAATGAAAATCTCCTCACAGTTTTATTAGATGGGAATTGAAGGGTCTTTAATACATGGTGGTAATTTTACAACCAATATAAATTACAATCCCATTTTGTCACATACTGATTCACCTCTTCCAAAGAATATGTGTTATATATGATAATAACACGGATCTCTAATTCTCCACGAATATTGAAACACATAGAAATCGTACTACAGTCATTACACATTTCGTTAGAGCTGTTTACCATGTATCGTATCACTGGCTAACATATAAAGTTTTCAAAGCTATCCTTAGAAGGATATTAATTATTTATCGTTTTCTTCATGTATGACATCCATCGACTAAATATGATAAGACAGTAATAATGTCATCTATTTTTCTCATGCGTAGAACTTGTGTACTTAGGGTCGACAGGTTACGCCATTGACCCTATGAACATATTCGTATTAATGCGCGGTGTTTACAAACAATAGCACGCTGCACACGACACACATAGTGCAATACTTACAACACGTAACAATTATACCTTCTCTTTATCTTTTAATTTTTTCTAAGAGCGATATATATCTGTATCTATCTATCTATCTATCTATCTATCTATCTATATATATATATATATATATATATATATATATATATATATATATATATATATATATATATATATATATATATATATATATATATATATATATAGATAGATAGATAGATAGATAGATAGATAGATTCTACTTAGGTGATTATTAAAGCACTATAATATTGGATGTATAAAATATTTGAGGCAATAATAATTCCTGATTAATATTGTGTGTGCTGAATTTGCTATTTATTATAGCAAAAGCGTAGAGTTATTTTCATTTGAATGGAAAATGTTGGGCGAAAAAATAATCTTATGTTGGTGTTTGTAGCAAGAGAAGGAAATTCATGCAAACCCCTCCACAGATTCTATTAGTCTACGAATCCAACGGTCTCGTGCTGGTACCGATCAGCCTGGGTCGGCTGCCTCTGTGTTGTCTTTGAAAAAGTGCCGTTCAGAACCTACCAACCATCCAATCAACTGCAACAATTTCACCAGATCTCGTCATAATTGCATGTATGCTACCTTCAACGTTTCAAAGCGATGTCGGTTTTGTGACTCTCGTGTTGATCAAACTCCAGTGTCTCTTGTTTTCATCACAAGAACCGTTCACGAACATCTCCCCATCCCCAGCAGCTGATATTCCATTACAATTGTATTTGAATGTTTTTGTTCTGATTGGCCTGATGACTTCACGAACGACTCATAGGATCTGGACTTTATTTTTGTTAGCCAATGACACTGCCACCTCTTTGGTCATCCAGTAAAAAAATCTTATATGGACTAGTGTGTGACTTGTGATGAACTGAAAGGAAGAGCTTAGAAGGTTGCATTGTTTATTGCTATGATCCATAAGCATCGTCCCGTCTCCGGGGAGAAATTTGACACCAATATACAATGGTGTACCAGTAGAGACCTTAAGATCAATTTCATCAGCTCTCTCTACCCGACAGTCTTTCGTTGGCTTTCGCTGGCATATTATGGGTATAGTGTTGGAAATCTTTGTAGTTGCACCGTTTCCCAATTCAGACGAAGACAAAGACAAAATGGATTGTATTGGAAGTGTGAATTTGACCTCCTATGTTATTATGGCACTTTTCTCGAAGTTTGTTCCAACCTGATTCAGATAGGAATGCAACTGCGACGTCATCTTTTCTGCCATCAGAACATTTTGTAACTTCCTCCATATCTATGTATTGCTTTGAGGAGATGTGAATATCTCACAGCATCAAGTAATGAAAACGCACTGATGATTCTCGTCCTGTTTCCTAATAAGCTCTTTGTAAATTCTGTTTCCCTCTGTCTTCACTCTTTTCTCTAACGCGTTTAAAACTTATTTGATTTTTTTCTTGCTACTCTGATATGGACAGTCTGTCCATTAACTTGTGGTTCAAGATTGTTGATACAGGCCTCGTTCATCTCCAAAAACGTCTTTAAACAGATCTCGATTTTCTTCATATCCACAATTATTTCGTCTGGCTTGCTGTCACAATGCAGAGCAGGAAGTTCTTTTTTAAGTCAATCACGTTGGAACAACTTTTGTGGCCATCGCAAAAGCATGTAGAATAATTTTACCTTCTACAACTTTCAACACATTTTTTGAGTTACAAGAAAATTCTTCCACAATAAGGATGGTATGATCCTTTGATATGTTCATCTTCCTATGTACTTTCAAGCAGTCTCCACACATGGATTATTTGCATACTAAACAAAACTCTTCAGCCGGGATAGTGGCATCCTCAGTAGTAACAAGTGTCACTCAAACAGTATACTTTCGATTTTGCTGGCTAGACTGACTTCAAGATTGTGTTGACTGGAAACATCATAAACTGTCTTCATGCATTTCGGGTTAAAATAACTGTATCCCAGAGTAAAAATCAACACACTCGACAAGAATTTGTTCCACTGTCATTGAATACTGGCATGGCATGCATTCAATAATGCTTTATCAGATAATCGGATCTAGATGGTGCTGTGGGATGTTCCAATGGGAGCTACACATTTACCATCATCTTCAGAGCTGATGATGGAAATAAGTGCCCAAATTGCAGCTCTTATGACGACGTGTTGATGTATTTATTTATTGTTATCAATTGTTTGGATGTAATTGATAGCACAAATGCTCTATGTTGCTGGTTTGCTCATGCGTTTGTTTGTCGAATTTCCATTTTAAACCATTATCTAATCTCCTTTTTTTCCAGTACTTACAGGTTCGGAATCAGTCTGGCTGAAATACGTGACTGCAAGATTCCAGACCGACAAACGGATATTCGGTGACCCTGATCTCCCTGATCAATTGTCCTTTCACATTAGGCGAGGCTCAGATGCTCTGACCTTGAAGTTAAACAAAGATTGATCCTAATGCTGACATCTGCGTTGTGATAAGGACTAAAGACCGTTGATCTATCCTGACAAAAGCAACCACATTGGAAAGGGAGGTAAGTTCCAACTGATTACAAAACACTCAATATATATATATATAATCTAAGTCAAAAAATGATTTGGGGCTTAATTAAGGTATATATACTTTTTCAAGTTGTCTTGTTTATTGTAACACATGATCATAGTTATAAAGTTGCAAACTAAGCCATAGGTACTTTTTCAAGTTTTCGTTTTTATTTATAGTCACAAAATTAAAGAGATATCCATCGACGCACATAACACAACAGTTTATTATCAAACTAATCGGTTTATATACAAAAAACTCATTGTGGCAAATGCCGACCAAGTAATTATCTTATCTTCACATAATCAATTTAAACCAGTATTTCTTCCCCAGTTACCTACCTAACATATTGCAGGCACGAATACACACTTTTTTAAATAACAAACTAACTGTAGTTAGTTAAGTCATATATTTATCAACCTAAGCAGCAGGCAGGGTGAACCCTACAAATTGGTTTCGAGCAAGTTTTTCATAAAATAAAGGTTCCTACAGAGGCTGAAAAATAAGGTCAATAACGCTTAACCGAATCTCCTAACTTTTATTATTACCATATAGTTTGAAAAACGAATAATAAATCGTTTGGGTTAGCTCATTTTTGTTATTTTATTTTTGATTTTTTTGTTTTTTATGTTATAGTGCGTTTAGTTTACTCGGCGGGTCACTCAATTTTTGTCGTTCACCCTTCCTGCTGCTGTAATTAACCAAATATTTTATCCAGACCTACACGATATCTAGATCTTGGGTCATGTAGATTTATTGTAATAAATCCAAACGGAACAGCTTGTGCTTGAGCAAAAAAGTTTTTAAACTTCATCATATCCATATCCCCTGAACACCAGGTATAATAAATATTCTGTAAAGTATAATTATCTACTCCACTAAACACAACCAAAATATTGCAGTTGTCTCTGATCACTTTAGGTATTTGTGTACATCGTTGTGTGACGTATATAACATCTGTATTCTTGTGTCTACCTCGAGAAAATATTCTAGCTGGATTTGTTTGTCTGTCCAACATAACGTCATCGTACACCACTAAAGTATTAATAAATCCATCTAGGTCATCTACAGATGGGGCTTCATCAATATCGGTGATAAAATCAACCACATCATTACCGTCTTCATTCAGCAATTTTGCATTTTCATTAAAATCCTTGAGTACTTCGTAACAATGTTGATCATCTACAGATGGTGCTACTAAATACAATTTACTCCATTTTAACCATCGCATTATTAAATTTAATAATAATTGTGTTTTACCCGATCCAGATGGACCTATTATAATCATCTTTATCGAATTTGGTAATGCTGGATGATGCTTCACTGGCTCTTGTTTTCGTGTCGCCGAAAAGTCAATTATATCCATATAATAAATAATATGAGTCTATATTGTGTTCGATGTAGAGCATCTACACCCACTGCTGAACTAACTACAATAACAACAAAAAATAAACGACGTGCACTTACAGGCAAATGTGTAAAATGTGTCACGAAGAAATACAAATTTGTTAAAACAAAGACAGGTGGAGATATAGCCGCTTTATTAGGAAAATTACCAGGAACTCCGTGGGCTAAATACCCCGGTGAGAAACATCTTCCTGGATATAATTATTGCGGTCCTGGAACTCGACTTGATATCAGACTCGATAATCAAGATCAACCAAAATCAGGAGAGTATCCAATAAATAAGATTGATAAAGCGTGTCATGTTCATGATGTTGCTTATAAAAATAAAGATTTGCAACAAAGGCATCTCGCAGACGTAAAATTGATTCATGCATTAAATTCTATACCTAATAAATCTGTCAGAGATAAATTAGCTAGTTTTCTAGTAAAATCTGCCATGAAAAGTAAAATAATGTTAGGGGCTGGTAATTAATTATATAAATATTATTATGGAATCCATTTATTATAGCCCAAGAGGATATTGGAGAGGCAAATCAGCTATTAGTAAATTATCTGAAGCAGCAAAAGTCTCACATTCTGTTGCTGCAACGTGGTTAGCACGACAGGCAATATGGCAAATTTATCTACCACCACCTAAAAAAATTCAATATTCACATTTTGATGTCAGTGTCCCTAATGAGGTTCATCAAGCAGATATTTTGTTTTTACCACACGATACCATTAAAATTGGTAAACGTCAATCACGCACATACAAATACGCATTAACTGTCGTTGACGTTGCAAGTAGATATAAAGAAGCGGAACCATTATCAACAAAGACAGCGTCTGAAGTTGCATCTGCGCTTGAACGAATTTATCAGCGAGGACCTTTGCGATGGCCACAGTTATTACAGGTTGATCCTGGCAAAGAATTTCTTGGTGCAGTATTATCGTTGATGAAGAAACATAACGTTAAAATCAGACGAGGACAAACTGAAATTCATCGAGATCAAGCAATTGTTGAACGATTTAATCGAACACTTGCCGAGCGGTTATTTGGATACCAATATGCAAAAGAAATATCTACTGACTTTAAGTCCGGTGAGAGATTTCGTGAATGGGTTGCGAGGTTACCAAGTGTGATAGCTGCAATAAATAACGAAATTACTCGTTCAACTTCCATGAAACCTTCTATTGCGATAACAAAAAAATATATACCCCGTAGCGATGACAGACATCAACCTCAACCAGTATTAGGTAATGTAACTGTAAGATATTTATACGAACCTGGAGAACTTGAAGGTGGTAAAAAAAGAGCAACCGATCCTATCTGGAGCGTGACTACACATACAATTTCTAGTGTGGTAAGATCTACTGGTAGACCTCCAATCTACAGATTAGATTTGAGAGCCCCTCAACGTGGATTTGTACGTGAACAATTACAGGTAATCCCTGAAGACACACAATTACCACCACATACAATTACATAACCAGAACCTCTACGTCGATTGCATTCAAGACAGGTCAGCATCACATTATCACGTGTATGACCAAGATCAATATTAATTCTGTCTACGGTAAATTGTCTTGGATTATTATTCGAATATTGCCATAACATATTACAGTTACAGCTTGCACAATTATTATTCTGTTGTGCTTTTAGTTTTATAATAAATTCAACATCAATATCAAAATCACGTTTATTTTTTTTATCACACTGCTTATAACCAGATAGTTTTTTTTCTTATTACGTCATTATTAACAGTCTGATCATTATTTTCTGTAAAATTCATAATAACCCTATGTAGTTGAGATATTCTTCTGACTCTAGAAACTGCGAGATAGACTAAATTCGACCATTCGATCCGATCATCTATAATCCAAATATTTGTATCAGAAATAGTTAACCCTTGTGATGAGTGAATAGTTATAGCGTATCCTAACGTCCACGGTGATTTATTCATATTCAGCGCATTCTCAACATTATTAATATCGACTAAAATAATATCATTCAAGACAAGATTCTGTATTCCACCACCAGGAATTTCAACATCAATATTCTGTAGTCGAGTATCTGCTGGGCGATAACATAAAGGTACAGGTAGATCTGAAAACTTTTCTTTATGTAACAGAAATAATTTATCCTGTAGTTCATCACGAACTATCTTTCTACTTGCAACTATTAAATCAGTGGGATTCCATAAATTTAGAAAATCATTCATAGAAGTCTCTGGAATTACTCCTCGCATTATTTCACATTGTACTCTGTCTGGTTTTAGTCTGATTAATCTTTTAAACTCCTTCAGCGGTTCGTCAATAGCTCTATGGTCATCATTTATTTCTTCATAATAATCTACGTTATTCTTCAGCCATTCATGTGGAGACTGTCCAGTAAAGGGTGGTGGTTGACCATGATCACCACACATTATTATAGCAGTATTCTTCGTCAATAACCATTCAAGAAATGTTTTTAATATTTCTAACGAGACCGTGCATACCTCGTCCCATATAATATATTTAGGTATATATTTTTCACCCATTCGCTCAGGAGTCCATGTGTCTCCACACCATCTAAAGAAACTATGATAAGTACACGATTTTACTCCTCGCTCTTTTATTTCTCTGGCTAATAAATATGTGTCGGTGTCAAAACAATTATATCTGAATTATTATTCATGAATAATTTAATCACACGAGTTGTTTTACCTGAACCACCGCATCCGTTAAGATAAACAGTTTTATGTCTAGCCACAGGATCGTATACAGATGGTGCTGATGACTTTGATATTTGAATATTATTTTTGTAATATATTTCCCTAATTTCAACGTCGGCAGATTCAGAATAGCTAAGTATATTTTCTTGTTTTATTCTCCATGATCCCCATTCACCATTACTAAGTAGCGGTTTTAATAAATCTGTATATTTTTTATTTATATAAAACGAATCCGTTGCGACTCTGACAGCATCACGAGGAAATCTATTTATCATAGACATTAGATTTATAGAAACATATGCCAACATAGATGATCTTAAATGAGTAAATTGTGGTGAGTCACCATCAAGATAACTCACAATTGTACCTAGTTTGATTCCGTCTGACAAATAAGCATTACTCCGATTTATAAATGTGTTTGTTTCCGTTGTATCAGCAATTATAAAATCGAGTTCAGCATCGTCCATAATCAATCTTGTACAGTGTCTTTTATGATCATATGCTCCCCCTTGAGTAAATTTACCAATTATCTTTCTACCAAGATCTTTTGCAAGTTTCTCATCATGCTCATCTCTGCATTTACGTATATTATTAGTAATTTTAATAATATCATCTTCATTAAGATTAGGGAATTCTTTCCTGGCATCATCAATATTAAATCTATTTGGTTCTGGTAACCAAACTTGTTTCTGTGGACTATACGATATAATCGCCTCGCTCACCTGTAAAGATATTAAAATTCCAACATCAAGCATATATCGCAATAGTACTATTGGAACCCAACATTTTTTCTGAAAAATGTCTTCCAAACCAAACATAAGTAATCGGATGGAGATTTTCTGTAAATTCCAATGATTCTACATGAGCAAATCCGGTTAAATCAAAATCTGGTAAATGTCCGTTTATCGCAACCCTGGTCATCTCGTGTGATGGATGTCCGAATCTCTTATCCAAGAAAACTTCCAGGATAACACGCTACCATATCGACGGATATAACGTCATTATACTTATATTTAGTATTCCATAATCCTCCGTGTCCATATTCTACGCAGCTTTTATGAATATCTTCAAGAAATTCCGATCGTGTTGGTTTCCATAAATTTTTTTCCTGAGCGAAATGAGCCGCTACGGATGGAACTGTAAAACAATTATTTAATAATTGTCTAACTTTGACATCGTCTGAAGTATATTTCAGCGCAAGATTTTCCATTTCTACATTAAGAGATTCTATACGGTAAATATCACCATTAGGCCGTACAAACTGATCGTAATGATCATATTCTGAACTTTGAAATAACCAAACGGACACAGGGTCACTTTTACTGATATTTTTGATAAAATCAAATATATGTCCATCATAAAATTTAACCGCTCTATCTCGTGGAAATATTGTTACTGCTGAGGTCCACGCATGCGAATTATGATCAATAATATCTATTGGAGCTCCATTGTTTGTGTATTTTGGTTTATATAAAACCTCTCCCGTCAGCGTTTTTACCGTTATTGGAAATCTTAATTTCTTTTCTAGTTCAGCAACATCTTTAATAGATGCTCCGGTATCTTTAACTGATTCTGCCCATGTATTTATTTTTTTACGTCGTAAATCTGTTAAACCATTACCACGTATAGCGTTTATGAAATGTTCTGTAACTCGTTCAGCTACACAGTTTATTCTTGACTCTGACAGTTTCATAGGCTTTAGATCCCCGACGTCAGGTTTATTATTCAGCGGATATATTGCATATACAACTGCAGTAACTGGGTATTCTCGTTCATAATACACCTTATCAATACCAGTCAGTATTCCGGGCTTAGATTTATTATTTAAGAGAACAATATTATTTCCTGACTGTATGTGTACTGGATCGCGCTTGTCACGAATAATCCAAATATCTTCTTCTGTATTTACAATAAATTTTATTAAAATAAAATAGTTTTGATCATCAAGCTGATTAATAATTACTTTTCCTCGTTCATCATTCATCATATTAGTAACATTTCCAACTCTGAATGTTGACCATACATGAGCAGCGCCATCGTCACGAAATTCCTTCTTGGCTTCACGAATACGTTCGGTTACATCCTCATTTGTTAAAGCTAGATCTTGCATCAAAGTACTATATTTATATTCTGATAGTCTGTCAAGATCAAATCTAGCATGGGAAGGTTCAATTGCCGATAATTCGTTCATATAATTAAGACAAGTATTTAAATTAAAATTTTAGTATATATATAATGATTGAAACAAAAAACAAATGTGCTTGGCTCAGAATTGGATATACTTCTCTTTGTAATAAACCGTGCGTGAACAAATACTGCGGAAATCATGCACAAAGTTTCAAAAATGGAAGTACAGGACCAATACCATGTATTCAGTGTGGTGTTGGAGTCAGAGGAAAAACTAAATTGTGTTTAAAATGTGGCGGAAAAAAATACAGGGAATTAAAACGATATTATGACAAAAAAAATAATACTTTGACATTATCAGGTAAATCTCCTATAAAAACCGTAGAAGATTATCTGGTTAGATTTCAAAACAATGATTTAGACAAATAATATTATATATAAATGGAGCAAAACGAATTTGTGGTGCATCCCATAATAAAAAATTATGAAGCATCCCGAGATGGTGTGATCAGTCACTGCAGATTGAAAAAACCAGTCGGTAGTCTTAATAATCATGGTTATTTTGTATTTAATACTAGTGGAAATAAACATTATCGCTCTAATATATTCGTATTCGAATGTTTTCATGGAATAGTTAAAAATGATCACATTGATGGAAATCCCAAAAATAATCGGTTATCTAACCTGCAAGCTATTACACCTAGTCAGAATGCTGCACGTGGAAATACTGGAAGGTGTAAAGTATTTAAAAGGAGAGCTATTAAATCCATAAATACAGAAACAGGACGGGAAATAACTTTTCCATCAATGTATGCGGCTGAAAAACATTTTAGCATACATCCACAATCAGTACAATTTGTCGCAAATAAAGTATACAAATCAGCATATTCAATAAAATATAATCAGCGGGTAATATTTGAATATATCTAACTCTGTCTTCCTAACAAAAAACAAATAAATATTTTTTTTTATACTGTATATAGTTTGACTCTATATTTTGCCATGGGTACCTTCACCATCGCTGCTCTCAGTGTCACTCTCACTTTTGACAGAATCAAATAACATAATCTTTCTTAATTGCATTACACGATTATCCACGATCTTCTTTTTCTCGTATTCACTAGATAGTTCGGATCTGATATTTTCGATCGAACGTGCAAGAGGCGCAAATAGCTTTACCTGTTTGTCATTTACCACCGCCAAGGATTCTAACATAGACTGATAGATTAATTTTACAAATTTATAATTGGATGGTAATGTGTATTTATTTTCAAATTTTCTTTGTTTTAATATTTCATAATCACATAATATTTTTTCAGGATCGAGATTATCAGATAGATTTATTCTGTTATGTTTTAATTTTTTAATAGCAGAAATAATATCATTAATGTTTTCTTGGTTCATTATATAATAATTATTTCTTTAAAATAAAAAATAATTGACATTAACTTTTGACCTTGATGTTTGACCTAAAAATATCAAAAATAATCAGTAGCATCCTAGGTTAGCCTTTGTGTCTTTCATGGAGTCCTTTTTTTGTATGATGATGTCTTTCTTATGACCGTTATTGGCACTCCATGTTCTGTTTCTATTTGGCTAGCATTCTTTCTGAATGTTTCCTTGTGGAGGTCTTTCAAATGAGGTAGAGAGCTCAGGCATGCTACTGATTATTTTAGGGAGCTCTGTATTGCGAATTCAATAACCCCCCACCAAATTAAAACCCGGGGTAAGTGCAAAACGCACTCACCACGTTGTTTAACGTGATGAGGGGTATTGAATTCGTTGGGGCTGAGCTCCCCAACCTTATAAAATGGCATCGTTCCGAATACTGTCGACACTCGTCAGCCACAGGAATCGAACCACGGTCGTCAGTATTATAGTTGCAACAACTATACCACTGAGCCATTTTCCGATTCATACATATAGACGTTTTAAAATTATTATGTAGTTAACCCAACACTGAATAAGCAGACAAATTACGTACGACCAATATACTGAATAAAATCACAATTATTGTACAACTGTAGCGTATATTTACTTAATTTACAAACACTATTTATATATACTGTATAAAATAATCGCACATTACATTTTTTGTAAGAGTTATCGTTCGTTAAGGTCAAATACATGTGTTATAGCTAAAAATAACTTTACGCACTCGTATAAACCGACGTGAATTTAAGGTTATCAGAGTTAAAAGATGCATCAATATCCCTCTCTGTTACAAATTGATGCTTTACTAACAACTAATCACCTACAGAAAAAGAAATAAGTCACTAAATAATTAACGAAAAACAAGAAGTATTTGTTGTCTGTAAATCGAACGTAGTAGTAAGGGAAATAATCGTTTAATTTACTCCGCAGAGAGAGAGATAGCCGAGTTATCTCGCTTTATTATATATACAATTGCTTTAATCATAGAAATTGATTATTATTCATGTATTTACTCATCAGATTATTTTTTTTGTCCCCTGATTAAATAATCGGACGTTCTACGAGCGTATATACAAATTAATATTAAGAGACTCTTGTCTTAGATCCAAAATGTTTCCTGCCTGGTCAGTGAGTTTGAAATTTATTCTTGTCAGAAATGGATCATGAACTCGCAGGTACACGGGGTTAATTGGTTCAGATACAATTAACCACCCTGGCGGATCTTTAGGGCTAAATGAATATAGTATATACCCCTGTTGGGCCTGATTAGATTTTGAAAGATCTACTTGATAACTTTCATCAATTACGTCACATACCAGATTGACTGGAATTGTTTTTGTTATATTTACAATGCCTGGCGATATATGACGTCCGGCACCAAAGGGATTGTTATTATGTTTTAGTATAACCGGTGGTGGGGCTATTTTTTTCCATGATTCACATATTCTTTTAAAGTGTTCTTCAATAAGATCATTTAATGATTTCTTCATTTCAGCGTTATTTAAATCTGGTATAACAAATGTTTGTAAATTTTTTTCTGTTATTTTATAATGATCAAGAAATACTTGTTTAGATTCTGGATTTGTGTAACGATTTCCATCGAGTTTAGTCGCGGTGTTTATAATACTTCGATTGACGATGTATAAATCGAACAAGATACCATTTAAATGTTTTATTGACTCGATTATTTGCTGCTTTACACTTTCATTATAATGTTGTGATAATGAAATAAGTAAATTTCTTAAATCATTAAACGTTTTATCGTATTCAGGTTTAAGAGTATCTAAAAATGTTTAATAAATCTTACATCAACAGTATAGTAACTAATCTTCGTCCTGGTGTCTGTGTTAACAATAAATAATGCTTTATTCAACTTGGGGATTCTTTTACCGTCAAAATCGGTAAAGTAATATCTATCTTCGTTTGGAAATCCAAATCTTGTATTACTCCATGGTTGTTTTCCTCGATATTCTGGATCTTTAATGAATTTTTCTTCACTCGTTTTAAATTCTTCTATTTTTGGTTCTGAAACTCCATTATAAACAGGTGGAACATCAGGCCATCCTAACACTGATCTGATCGAACTTTGATAAATATCTACGGAATAATCAGGGGAATTTATTTCAATAACCGCAGATAGTGTTGGTTCGTAGACAGTAATTGCTATTTTTGATTCTTTTCCTGTAATAGATTTAATTCTGCGCTGGAACTCATCATTAATCTGTTCTATTTGATAACTACCCGTTGGAATAGCAACAACTTGCCAATCAGGACTTCCATCTGGTTTATTCTTATTAGCGAATACTAATGAATTATTTTGCTGTAGTCAACCAAATGATTTTGATCTAATATTGGGCCAGCTATAATAAACTCGCAATTGTGCTAATGCTATTTCTTTTGCAGGAATTGATGTTGGAAAATTGACACTAAACTCAGGATTGGTCGAACGTAACGATATCATAGTAGTTTTTGACGGAGTTGTATTAGTAACGATCTGCTGAAGTAACTCCCTGTCTGTCATTATTATTATTGTTGTTATTTAATTCGTTAAAATCATTAGCGATCATCTTAAAAGCGTCATCATAGGTTTTCATCATCATCGCGAATTCAGTATCGGATATTTCACCATCACTGACACACGAAGAAATATACAAAGATAGTTTAGAACATGCATCTGCCACTGTATGTAATTTAATCATATAATCGTGCAATTTAGCATTTGTACAAGTATCTATCTTTTTGGCTATAATACCGAGAACTCCAGCAATAGTCGTTGATGCTGAAACAATAATGGTTATAACAGTAGGTGCTGTCATCGTCAATGTTGATAATAATAATCCTGTTCCAGTAATAACAGCAGAAACCGAGTAAACAACTACATCGATGACAACTATACGCCTTTTGTAATTTTTTATTTTCGTGTTATAATAGTCGATAAAATTATTTAGTTTAGTCAGACGCTCACATACCTGATTGCATCTGTAACGTTGAACGTCAATGCAAGACTGAGGTTGATCCATTATAATTATCTAGGTAACTAATTGGGGAATTTCACACACAAATTCCAGATGCCACCAATAAGGCGCTGAGGTTATTGTTTGATTATCTACTCTCAGTAGAAATGTTTCTTCAACATCTTTACTTAACACTATAGATACAACTCCAGAGAGAAAATCAGTTGAATGACGCCATAGATATTTGTTAATTATAATAAATCTTTCGTCACTAAATATGGACAGCCTGTAAACACCAGTGACTTCTGCGGTATGTTTGATAGTGTTATTTTGTGGTGTCCATGTTGATGATTCTGATGCTACTGTATATACGATATTTTTAATTTGTCCGTGTGGAATTTTAATTAGATTAGTTTTTTGAACAATACTAGGTATTCCACTGACAATATCATTGAGTTTCGTGTTAATGTCGGCTAGTTTTATTTCAACGGTTGGTTGTTCCCCAAAAAATTCTTTAATGGGTTTGTTTACATTTCTACGAAAATTTAAGAACGTTTCTACATGTTTGGAAAAAGTAGCACTAAGTGTAGTCATTTCATCACCGATTGTTTTTAACGAAGTTGAAATAGGAATGTTGCTATCGTCTACATATTTCTTCGTTGTAGCATCAAAATCATATTCCGGTGTCCTAAGATTATTAATGCCATTATTATTCATGTTGAGAAATGCACGCATTATACCGCCGTTGGCCAATACGTATTTAGATTCTTGATCGTCGACATATTTCCTTGTTGCGGCGTCTGTATCTGCGGTTGGGTTTCCAAGACCTGTAATTTTATTTTGATTCATAATAATTGAACCTGTAAATGAATCACCAACTTTCTTAATATAATCGTTGACTGACGTACCGGAATCTTGTATTTTACCCTGATCAGTAAAAGTAACTATATTATTAACAACCGCGGTGGGAACTCGTATAAGTACATCTGGTAGTTGTATATTACTAGTTTTTAATCGTCCTTCTTTATCTGAAAAACAACTACTTCGTTTTGATCCACACTGGTTATGTTTAATAAATCGTCAATCTCATTTCTGAGTTGATCGAGAGTTGCGTATTTAGATAAATCAGCTTGCTGATGACCTTTACCACGAGAAGATCTTCCATAAATATCTACCATTATATTTACTAATGTCTGTTTAAATGTGACGTCGTAGTATATTCATGTACAACTTTGTGGGGTGGTTTTGTTGATTTTGATATAGCATCAAGTACGTTAAGTACTTCTCGACCACATATTGGTGGATCAGTTAATGTTTGTGTTGGTAACGTTGAATACCATATTGGAGTACTTTGATAGCCGCTAATATACTTTAAGAATTCTTTTGGTGGAGCTAGTCCATATGAATCAAAATAAATAATTCCACGTGGATCAATTGCATAAGCGACCCAATGCGTGCCTGGACCAGAATTTTTATCGAGATTAATAATACCGGTTTCAATATTATTTGGTTGTTTTGGTAATTGATCACGCATGAAAACTCCTCTAAAATTTTTTATTTTTAATTTTTTAGCAGCATCTAGTAAATCAAAATTGGACATAGGAGATATCAGTAAACTGTCCCTGGTAATCTTAGGCCCTTTCCGTACCATGAATGTGGAGTCCCTGGTAATCTTAGACCCCTTCCCTTTTTTTTAATTCCCTTTCCTGTTGCTTTCTTTAATGCCATTCCAGCAGCGGTTCCAGCGCCTAATGCAGCTGCTTTTGCAACAGCTGGGGCTGCAGCGGCTATTAATGCTGGTATTGCTGCAAGAAGTGGAAATATACCACCTGTCTTAATTATATCTTTAATGGCACCCGCAGAAAGATTAAGTTTTATACCTTTATTTGATTTTTTGGATTCATTGAAATACCCGAGCTGACGTTCTGTAAGAGATAATTTATTTGAACCGCTCATCTGATCTTTCTTTAGCGATATTTTTAATCCACAGTTATTTTTTGATGCTGATTGTATCCTTTTAATCTGACCAGGAGTCAGACTAACACTAACGTGATTATACGACATTATAATATTCATAAACGATCTAATTACATGTTTTCTACTGGCGCATCAACGACTCTCATTCGTCCACCAGCACCTTCAAGTAACATCGATTTATCGCTGAGTATGACAGCAATTGCTCTGTAATTAGGAATAAGTGGTGCTGGTAATATTGGTAGTGTCACACGAGCTCGAAAATGTATATCAACTACTGACTGTCTGGCTAAATCTAAATGTTCGAGCGAAAAGTAATAAATTGGATATAGGGTTGTAAAATCCAATTGTGATATTTGTAAACCAGTATCAATATTTTGATCACGTCCCATGAACGTCATTAGACGATGATATGCACGTGCTACATGATTTTGATCGAAATTCAGTAATATATCCTCGGATGGTTCTTGATGTCCATTTATCCTTAAAGAAACCTCGGAAACACCAAGATTGTCAAATATCATAATACTGCGATTTTGACTGTTTACTCGTGTAACATCTTGAAATGCAATAAATATATGTCGTGGTGCGGATATTCCCTGTTGAGAGGCTATTTGCCATGTAAATAAACCATTAATTGCACTCTGAACAGCATCTGTGGTCATTGTTAACCGTGACAACGCTGATTTACCACCTTGATTCATAAAAGAGAGTAGATGTTCTTCTTTAGGTATTGTTGGAGTCATCACCGGCATCCATAATGAAAGTTTTGTCAGAATTACTCTACCAGGATCAGTACCAGCGGGTCGCCAGATTGCATCATCGTCGGTTGCTTTTCGTACAAGTACAACTGTATGCTTAGCTCCGATAATGACTTTTCTGACATTTCTACAAAATCCAAATATATGTGATAGTGGAATGGCACATGAAAATGCTCTTCTTCCACCACGCAACATTGCTCGACGTGATCTAAATCCCAAATTAAAATCTGCATCTACATTAATAATCATACTTTGTACATCCGCATCGGCGTTTCCAGCAAAATTTCTTGGTCGTCTTATTTCATATTGTTGATGCTCTGGAGAATTAGAAGTATCTTTTACAAACATCATTGACGGGCCAGCCGATCTTGAATAATCGTCGCTGTATCTTGCAAGGCCAAGTATTGTCGTTGCAACGTCAACGTCTTTCTGAATTGATTCAATATTTTTACCATCAATCATATACGTAGCACTATCAAATAACGCCATAATACCATTATTAACAAAACCGACACTAACATCGTCTCCATATGCTACTGATGCTGCAGGAGCAGCGTTATTTAAAATTTCACCTTCTACTTCAATAAAAGCCTCAGCGGGTAGGAAATACCTACTTGTATCCTGAACTTGTAGTTCAATTCGTCCACGCTGATCTGGAATTCGAGCGTCATAAGAATAATATTGATAATCACGCATAGACTCATCTTTGAGTACTGGTGCGTCCATGTCAAATGCTGGATCAGATATTCGCTTGAACATCTTTATTATAATTATTATCGTCTAAAACGAAGACCACTTCCTGCTATCAGACTAGCGGTTATATTTTTTTTCTTTTTCTGACATTGGTACATCAGCCAACTCTGATAGTTTTTGATTAGCAACTTGATTTATTATTTTACTGACATTTGCAGGCATTACTTCAGTACTAGGTAATTTTACAGGTTGAGGTTTTCGTCGTATTAATCGTGCTAGTCTATCTTTAATCGCTGAAAATGCTTTACCAGCGAGATTACCCATAGCACCAATACCTTTTTCACGAACAACATCAATAGCTTTCATTCCCAGTTGCTTTGCGATCGGTATTGCTTTTGGGGCTATCCTTCTAAATAGACCCTGAACAACATCACCTAGTCCATCTCCGTAGGTTGTTTTGTATACTGGTAATCGTGAGTTTATTACCCTGACCATAGTTGGTCCACGGTGAGTACTATATACGATCATTTTATTATAGTAATTGTATTTAATTACGTACTTAGTCACTATAGTAATCATCGGCAATTTCATTAATAAGAGACTGATAAACATCAACCTCCATGATACCGCCAGTAAATAACCGTCTGCAAATATCGGCTACTTCATTAATTATTTCTGGAGAATTATTACCAGCTCGTTTTCCTCCGATGAGAATCTGCAGACGTTCAACGTCAGAGATAACGTTATTTGGACATAGAGTAAAATCACCTCCGATAGAGAGACCTTTTCCAGTAAAAGGTTTTTTGCCGATATCATAAGATTCTTTTATATTTGATTCTATTTTTTGTTTTGTTTTTCTAATTCTTCTATTCTTTCTTGTAAAGAGCCTCTATTACTTTTGTTCACTTCTAGCTTAATTTGTATCATCAAATTCTTTATTTTGTCATTCGTTTCTATCAGCTCTTTTTCTAATAATTCCCTATAAAATTTAAGTGATTTTTCAAACTCTATTTGTTTTTTTATTTCTTCCTCTGATGGTGGTGGTGATGGTGGTGGTGATGGCGGTGGTGGTGGTAGTGGTGATGGTGGTGGTGGTTGTTGTTTTTCTAGAATTTTCCATGAGGTTGGCGAAAAATATTTTGATTCTTTTCTTTCTTGTATTCTTTTTGCTGCTCCCCTTGTCATTGGTGGTGATGATCTTAATGGTGGTGGTAATGATATTGATGGTTGTTGTGGTAGTGGTGATAATCGTGGTGGAGTTTGTACACGTGTTGGCGATGATGATTGTTGTTCTTCATAAAATCCTTCTCTTTCTTCTTTTTCTTGTTCTATTTCTTTTAATTTCTCTTCCAATATTGCTCTCTGTGTAATATCCTCGATACCTGTACGAATAAAGTCCCTTTCATATTCTTTAACATCATCCTCAAATTTTTTAAAATTATCTCGATGTTTACTAGTAATTTTGCTTATTTTGTTAACGTTTCGAAATATAAAAGAATTCCATTTACTTCTTAAAATATCAGGAGTATTCGGATCTAAAAAAAGATCACGATAAGCATATCCTGTAGCAGCGACTCCAATAGGATCATCAATAGCGTAAATAAGACCCCGTGGGGAAAGTTTGGTTACTTTCTTTTTTTCATATTTTCTTTTTGATTTTTCATGTTTTTCCGGTTTATCAAAGAGAGTATTCAAATCACCTTCAACTAATTCTGGTATATCCCTCGGTGGCTGAGCAGCAGCAATTTCAACTGGAAGTCCACGTAAAAGTCTTTTTGCTTGTTTTGTTCTTTCTGCTATTTTTCCAGTTGCCTCAGCGGTTTCCTCTAAAACAGGAAGAAGAGGTTTAGTTGTCTCTGTAATTGGTTTAAATAATTGTTTTGTATCCTCTTCAAATTCAACATGAGATTCTTGTCGTTCTTGTAATTGTTGCTTGACAGCATCACGAACAGGTAAATATTTTCTAATTGCTTCTAGTCGTTCTCGTGCTAATCTAGCTGAATGAGGTTCGCCAATGACGACCATTATTAATAATATTTATAATAATTGTTTAAATTACAGCAGCAGGAAGGGTGAACGACAAAAATTGAGTGACCCGCCGAGTAAACTAAACGCACTATAACATAAAAAACAAAAAAAATCAAAAATAAAATAACAAAAATGAGCTAACCCAAACGATTTATTATTCGTTTTTCAAACTATATGGTAATAATAAAAGTTAGGAGGTTCGGTTTAGCGTTATTGACCTTATTTTTCAGCCTCTGTAGGAACCTTTATTTTATGAAAAACTTGCTCGAAACCAATTTGTAGGGTTCACCCTGCCTGCTGCTACCTATCTACTTACCTAAATATATACTGGTTGAAATACATACCTTATTGCCTTTCTACCTTATAATCGAAATTGTCATTTTTTTCTGAAGAGTCTGTTGCTAATTACCAGGACATGGAAAATGGGGCATACATGACTCTCAGATGTGTCAACAGATTAAATCAACAGTGTGAAAGAGTCACTGTAAGTGTACTATTCTGGTACAATGAACAGACTATGTCAGAACCTGCGGCGACATTAAATATAATTTCCTCGCTGTACAGGATAAATCAGTGGCCAGGTGATTTAGTTTGCTTTAGGTTATAGGAAAATCCTAAGTGTAGCCTTTGTCCAAGCCTTTAAAATGTAAAGTATATAACAATAGATTGGTCACACATAATGCGCACATAAGTGACAAACTCTTTTATTCTCAGGTTCTCGTGTGTACGGAATTGTGTCATTATAAATGCATGTGTCTTAGCCATTTTTTTTTTTTTCATTTCCCTCTTTGTTTGCAATTATAATCGTAAGTGGAGTTTATTTAATTGAATATGAAGGTTTGGTATATGAAAGATACATCTCAAGCTAAATAATCATCCAAACAATGGGTAGCTGTCGCATTACATAGTCATTTCTGATCCAGACCAAAATGTTGTGCTCCGCCCAAGCCAGTGTAATATCCATCACCGGTTACAGATATTGTGCATTAAAGGTTTAAATTAATGTACTAATTATGGTATGCTTGAATCTGATAAATGCCAATAATATATTCCATACACGTTACATAGTCCTTAATTAATTTGGTTCTCCCAGAATCACATATTATAATAGATTTTGCGTCTAGGGCATGAATCAACACTATTTAATTAAAGAGTATAGTCTTTACACATATATACTGTTGTATATTTCAATTATTAATCTTGTGCATGTTTATGTTTATGTTTGTTATGACATTTGTAACGTCAGTATTAAAAGGTCGATTAAATTGTGTTGCTGGAGAAGAAGAATGAGGAGAACAGGATAATTGTTTCAGTCAATAATCGATTTAGATAGGCGATGTTTCTCACAATTAAGTTCGAGATGGATTTCTATATCACAGGAAGTAGATAGCTACCAAAGATGTATGAGAAAACAATGAGGAAAATATTTAGAATTGGCCAAATTACATGTATATAGTATTTATGCTTGTTACAAGTCACATTTTCATTTCAAGCAAATGACATAATAATAGATATCATCACACTTTTAATCATGTTTAGGGAGAGGACAAAATTATGGCAGTGTGTGTGTTTTGAACTTTTAAAGTAGCTTTAAAAAGTATCAGTCATATCGCTACGATGTCTGCAGCGTGGCAGTGTTTAGTGATGTCTAGCGCTGGAGCATCATGCCGCAGACATGTAGCATGATGTCCCACCCAGTCACATTATCCTGACACCAGGCCGACCAGTCATAACACTAACCTTTTAATGCTGAGCGCCAAGCAAGGGAGCTGTTAGCACCAATTTTTATGAGTCTTTGATATGACTGTACCGGGGTTCGAACCCGCGACCTCTCGCATCCGAGGCGGACATTCTAACGACTTGGCCACCGGAGAGGTAATTATGGCAGTGAGGATTCAGTTAAAACAGTTATTTATATTTCCTTTATAATAAGTCTTTAGCATATTCTTTGCGAAATTAATCGGATACATATGATCATTCAGACTATATCAGTGTCCTAAATCAATACCTGATCCAACAGCCATGATTAGGGTGAAGTTTGATGACCCGACTGTAGGTTTTTAATTTAATTACCACTATTATTAGAACATACACAACATAGCCGTTATTGTATATAATTCTGTCTCTCATTCTGATTACTTGGTGCACACATTAGGCAGCCCCTTAGTTGAATTATCGGGTTTGATACAACTTTAGGCATTAGTTCGATTTTGGGTGCATGTATAGGCAAATCCCTATGTATTGGTTCCGTTAAAATTACAACATTGGGTATTGGTTCAGTTATAGTTATTATCTTAAGGACGGATTTTTTTTCAGCTATATTTTCAACCAATACATTAACTACCATTTCAGTCAATATTTCAGCCACGTTTTCAATCAATATTTTTTCAGCAACACTTTCAGTCAATATTTCATCTAAACTTTCAGTCAATATCTCAGCCACACCTTCAGTCAATATTTCAGCCCTATTTCCAGTCATTTCAGCCACATTTAGAGTCAATATTTTAGGCACAGTTTAAGAAACGTTTCACTTACTATTTCAAGCATAATTCTGTTAGTCTAAGTCTTTATATACAGCACATTGTTTTCAGTGCATCTTTATACCTTGGTTACCTTGGTTACCTTGGTTACCTGAATGCCTCAAGAGGCATAGAGAGTAGCATGCAGAAAGCATGGTGGCTTACAGACCTGTACATGGAGTCAATAACAGAAACGTGTAGAAAAAACGAATCACAAGTGATCCAAACGTTATTACTGGTATATTTGATACTCAGTTTCTTATTCCACGCTATTAAAGAGGTAGCACCGAATTTCCATAACTAGATTGTTTGATATAATCGGAGTTATGAATTGGTGTCCTAGATATTTACCCCTGATATCAGACAGGACAAGAGAAATGGTTCAAAGTAGAATTAGAAGCAAGGAAACCCTAATCTCTCTCTCTCTCTCTCTCTCTCTCTCTCTCTCTCTCTCACACACACACACACACACACACATATATATATATATATATATATATATATGGTAAAAAATAAAGTTTGCGATGTCTTATATATGGAACATACAATATTCAGAACCATTCTTCACATATATTTTTTTCCAAGAGACCAGAAGATGCAAACATTCAGAAGAAACTCAGATAAAGAAATTAAACTTACCTCACGGTCGTTTTGAGTGAATGTATCTCACATTACAGGTACATCAAATGTAAATGAGACACACTTTCAAGAGGAACTTACCGCGTTTTTCCGACGATTCACTAGACAAGAGAAACAAAACCATTTTCATCTCCCAGACGATAATTTACAAGACAGAGGGACACCAGGTGAGAACAGTTATAGTGCAAGAAGCAAAGAAGATGGTTCGACATTATCACACATGAAGAAGGTAAAGTAACTCATGAAAACAATGATAATTCATTTATTTTATATTATGTCGTTTTAATGATAGGAAACATTACATACCTGATGAGAATGTGCCTTATTATTTAATAATACACTATTGTCCAGAGATATTATTATGAACGCTATTACATCAACGTATACAAATGATTCAGATCCTTAACAGGTATGTTATTCATGGTATGAACCTTGTAAAATGTATTTATTTTATCGTTTCACATTATTTTCACAGATGAAATTTGCCAGCCAAAGCAAAATTATAATGTAAAGGTCACTATAATGATAGATTCAGGAGTATGGGAGTTGTAAGTGCTCTTTGTAGATAAAATACATCTCTCTCTCTCTCTCTCTCTCTCTCTCTCTCTCTCTCTCTCTCTCTATATATATATATATATATATATATATATATATATATATATATATATATATATATACCAACCAACACACATACCTCACTACGTGTATCTTCCACCTACCTGCCTATTTCCAGCACACCTTTTGGTTAATTATCTATCTACCTATCTATAACTGAGTGTTTGCAAGGCAATTCTTGTTGAACTGTTTAACCAGCCCTGAGCTTGACAGAAGACAAGGCACAAGCGGATTGATTATGTATGACAGATATCCTTGTAGAAATGTTGGCATTTTTATACGCGAATGCTGCATTTATGACCTATCAAATAAAACGAGTTTCAAGTTATATTGTTTTGGGAATTCGCAGTTTGATTGGAAACTAAGATTAATGATGAAGCTGAGTGATGTTATAAATGATATATTTTCCCAAGTTTTTAATTCTCGCGACTCGATGGGGGTGGGGGGTGGGGGGTGGAGGGGTGGGGGAGAGGGGGAGCAAAAGTCATGAAAATTGCAAACCAGGCGAAAGTACAATCATTTGCAATGCAAGTTAAACAAGCGGGCTATTTCTTTGCTGAGAAATATTGCATTTAAAGAAATTCTTTGCTGCATATGTTAACGTTTCTTTGGCTCATGGAAGAATATACATACACGTACGCACGCATGCACGCACACATATATAAAATCCACATAACGTATCCAATTGCAGATATTATTCAAAGGTAAATTACATTCATGCATCACATAAAATGGAAGAAGTGAAAAGAAGGATAAGAGAAGCTTACTCACACGTTATTAACGGTGTGAGTAATGCATTTATTACAAATCACATCAACATTCCTTTCATTTTCGTTGTTTATACATGTAAAGCGAACATATCATTTGAAATTGAACTATATTTGATCCTTCAGAACATACAAAATATATTTTGTTTAACTTAAGCAGTGTGGATTTTTCGAGTTAATTGTATTCATCTCGCCCGATTGCATTAGTTCGCAAATTAGCGTTACTTTAAATTTTGTAGATGTAATTATGTTACAACTTCTCTAAACATGCTCACCTGTAGTCCGCACTCCACTGTAAACAGGTCACACTGCTTGACAGGATATTTTGGGTACATGTATAGGTAGATCCCTATGTATTAGTTCCCGTAAGATATTCTTATTGTAAGGCAGCTATAATAATGAGGTATGTACCTACATATACTGAACACCTGAATGAAATTGCCAATATGTATATATTTCTACTGTTTTGTTTAGATATATTTAATCTTTATTGACAAAATTGAACACGCAGCTTGATGAGAAATTTCGGTAAGGAAGTTTCCTTCCTGGTGCTTTGTGACTTTAAAACAAGTCATTTTCTTTTTATAATATTCATAAAAACAGGTCATACTTATACTTCCTTTGAGAAGAATTTACAGAAAACATAAATTTTTATATTTTGATGTCGATATCGTAACATATAAATACTGACATAATTTATTTGTATTTTGTCACAGGTGAACCTCCGCTACAAAACGATCAAAGATCCAAGTATATCAATCAGTGTCATCCCTAATGATTTTATAGTTTGCCTGGTAAGAAATTTTGTGAGCTTGGGATTCCAATGCATATTCTTGTGCTTTTGACAGAGTGCACCTTTCAGCGCATGCTTCAAATTATATCATCAATTACAAAAATGGTAACATTATGATTGCATTCTACGTGGAGTGAGGTGATGACTATTGTCGAGATTTATGTAGGCAAAGAGACCGTCATATAAGCAATTCTTCAAATAACCCAAAATAAAATATAAAAAAAATAATAATTTAAAAATAAAATAATCACTTTCTTTTGCAAAGAAAACTATGATGCTGTTCTTAACATTTAAGTGCAAACACACGACTCACTGCAATTGATGATTCTCAAATAATCTCCGCATATATCTGCGTTAACGTCGGGGTTAAATATTTACCGTGGATATAGACAAGGGGACCCACTATCCCTTAATTCCTTCTACTGTATGCCGAGATATTAGTAAACAATGATCGAAGACATCATATTAGTTTTAAAGGCATTAAATAAGCGACATGTCCTTTCTTATTTCTCATTATAGTTCTGGCACCCCAGTATTTATAAAAGACTCCGAAAAAATCTTTGCGTAGTAGAGTACATGCATTGAAGTCATGTACTTTACGTGAATCCTGATAAGACAGACGTTGTTTAGGTTACGAGCATAAAACACACCAGGTAAAAGTTGTATATTGCTTAAATCTAATATTAATCTTGAACGAAAGCCCTTTACGGTATTGCTTTACATGTATGTACTTATCTAAACCAGATACCAAACATGATTCATCAAACAAAAAGTTGAAAAATTGCTCAATAAATATTCAAAAATGATTCTGACCCCTAAGGATGATAGCTTCAGACTCTCCATTTGTCAAACTTATTTAGCCTGCAATCACAGTGCATCTTGCACAATATTCTAGTAGAGGCATCCACAATAGGTTTAAAGTTTTGTTTGATTAATTTATAAATGTATTGAAGTATTAAATATTTCCAGTTACGTTTCCTTGGAAAAGGACTTTCCTTCCCGTCCAGGATAGCACTACATATACGAATCTTTGGCGAGTTCACTAAGCACTATTACATTGGATATTTCTCTCTAAAAAAAGTAAATAGGATACTGCATAGGAACACTTTTGTTTCTAAACTTCTGAATGATATATGCAGAAACTATGCTGGAATCCATGTTATTTACAATATGTTTATATATGAAACAGTCTGACAGGCGGGACACCATATTATTAGCAACAATAAATTATATATCGAGGAAGTATACACGCTAGATACCATATTTTAGCAACAATAAGATGATATATTAAAACGTAGTGTACTAGAAATACACCATTCTCAGAATCAAACTAAAGATAGATTAAAATAAGACATAGATTAAAATAAGACATGGGTTTGGAAATAAAGTGACTGTCTTTATTCATAGTATTCCAGTAGATTTTCTTGGGTTCATTCAGCAAGAGGCTTTATAATTTTTATATGTGTTTTGTTTATTAGGGCCATTACTAGATAACGAACGTCTACAACACATAAAATTATATATATATATATATATATATATATATATATATATATATATATATATATATATATATATATATATATATAGAGAGAGAGAGAGAGAGAGAGAGAGAGAGAGAGCGTTGCAGAAAGGTTTGGTAGTTAGCAACTCAGTGCATTATTTCCTTTAACTGGGTAGAACATGATTAGTTTTGTTGCATTGACACGTACTTTCCGATCATGATATAATGATATAAGGAATGCATAAATCATTTCTGTGATATTTCTATTTCTACTAATCATTATATCTACTACCAGCTTCTGTAAGGTAGCCTGGGATTTCTGCAGCCGACATATACCATTGTAATGGGAATTAGTTTTGAAAAACTAATATACACCTTTGTTTTGTCCTTTCGTCTGTATTGATAACCTCGTGCACATTTTGATAAGAAAAGTAGCAAATAAATCGAGAAAATATGCCACATAGTTTTCATTTGTTTCCACATTTGTTTTAAGAAGGAAACTATGTTTTGACATTTGATGGATCATTTCCATTTGTTTCCTGTTTTGTTTAAAGCATGAAGCCATGTTTCCACACAACCGTTCTAAGGTGACGATAGAAAACGAAAACAAATATATAGAGGCAAAAACCATGCTGATGATCTTTATAACTGGGACAACCAGAATTCGATCATGCAATGCTATTTACGACGTAAGTATATGTATCGTTGAGGATTCCATGGGAGCTCAAGAAATAGGTTTTAGACCTCGTATCTTAACATATATAATAAACAAATATCCATTTCCCTATTTACTCATTCAAGATTAATACTTTATAGAACAGTTGTAGCTAATAAAACTACTAAATTACTTGTTATAAATAAAGTTTGGTATTCCCTATAGCATATGTACAAAGATTCTAGGAGTAACCGATAATTTGACTCAGATTTCGTATCTCGTGTTTTTAGTTACGTAAATATTATGTAATAAACTGTCCCAACGTCTTTAACGTCAAAACATGTTATGGGGTTTCGGATGTTGTACTTCTACTTACTAATAATATTGTGATTTAATTTCTAAATTACATTTGGTCTTAATGACCACCCGGTGGCCTAGTGGTTAGAGCGTCCGCCGTGGATGCAGGAGGTCGCGGATTCGAACCCCGGCCGAGTCATACCAAAGACTAAAAAAATGGTACTAACAGCAGCCTCGCTAGGCGCTCAGCATTAGTGGTAGGACTGGTTGGCCTAGTGTCAGGATAATGTTACTGGGCGGGACATGATGCTACATGTCTGCGGCATGATGCCCCAGTGCTAGACATCACTATAAGGTGCCCATGCAGACACCGTAGCGATATAACTGAACAGTTGTTAAAACTATGATAAAAATCCAAATCACACACACACACACACACACACACACACACACACACACACATTTGGTCTTACGATTCATTGGTTACATCAGGAATATGAGAAAAATTCGATTTATAGGTTATCAAATCTGGTGGCTCATATCCTCACCAGATCGTAAACGAAACTTCTTTATTTGTACTTTCGTTGATATCGTCCGGATTGGTTTTGTTGGTTTATCTTATTCGTGTGCCAACTCTAGCCACACAAATAAACATCAAGTAGAGTATTGCAGAAAGTTTATGGTTCATTATGATTATTGGTGGAATGATGCACATTTATTCACTGTCTTTAATGTGGAGGCAACAGGTTATAAACCTTGCAAAATGAACTGGATATGTTTCTGTATGTTAATTAGAATTATTAAAGTTTGTATTCACTCCACGCTTCGTCTTCCGATATTATTCGTAATCTATAAAATAATATCCATACACAAGAAGAATACAAAGAAAAGAATTCAACACTTCCAATCCTGAAACTTGGAACTAATGAACGACTAAAATGAGATATAACCACACCAACTCATTATAATAATATCGTCTAAACACCGAGGATTTTCTAATGAAACGTTTGTCACTTTGTTACACATATATGTTCTTTTGATAATGGAAATTGGATGAAACTGTAGTACACTTTTTGCTTAGAGGGTATTGTCTACATCAGACGGATTTCGTCCTATTTGCTTGCATTATGACATTCGCAGTTCTCTTGATGTAGAGATGGAAGTTTGGTTTGGTTTAATTTTCCGTCTCAGAAATATCCTTTTTCAGTGTTATTGGCAAAACTATATCAGCTTGTTTGATGCGAGTGTAGGAAAGATTTTAAATTGTTAGCATTTATTATGATAAGAATTTTTATCATAATCTTCTTCTCATTTATTGCTATGAGAAGGAAATACTCGTAGCTTTAAGAGATGTCTTTGCCCATGATTAGAGAGGGAGAGAAGAGAGTTCGGGCTCTCTTAAAGTGAAGTAGGTGTCACGCATAACGGTGTAGATACGGCTACATCTTGGGGGAAAGCTTGGCAGTGCAAGAGATACGGGATCCTGTAAGAAGATAGACGGAGTCTATAATTCTGGGACTAACGAACTTTATTGATATAGATAGATATATAAAGCTACATTCTAGAGATACAACTTATAAAACCTTTATATTGAAAAATACATACAATACATATTGAATACTTTTCCTTCGATCTTACCAACTTCATACGTTTGTGTGATTTCTGTATTTTAGAATATAATACAAATAATTAGATATCGATTGAATTTAAAGAGCATAAAATTCAATAGTTGCGATTAATGCAACAACCATTTTAAAGAAATATATTTTACTCAATTTAAATTAGAATACTGATTTGAAATAGATTACTAAACATTATTCTTTATTACTTAAAGAATATTTTATTCCCAAATTAAATCTTAGCATGAAGTTGGTAGCGAATTCATCTTTTCACCATAATACAAATACAAATGAATATAAATTCTTAAAAACAATTAAACATTCCATTACATTATAATATTAAAATAAAAAGAGAACTCACAAGCATGTTGTAAAACTAAGAAGGTTACAACAGAAATCTTTAACTTTAAAGGTACTTATTCTTTAAGAAATTTACGAACACAAACGATTCTTACCTGTAAGAAGATAGACAAGTCTCTCTGATTCTGGGACTAACGAACTGAAGATACAAGCGGCTCGGCGCATTATTTATACTGGTTCAAGATACCCCTGGCCATATTTGGTAAAGATTTGGGTACCAAGTGTATCATGCCAGTACCATGCCGGCACCGCGTGTACCTGTCCCAAACCAGAAAGAGCTCCAGTCTATCCTGATAGAAGCGAATGTGTTCCATCTGCCTCCAGTCCATCTTGATGGAAACGAATGTGTTCTATCTGCCTAATCAGCATTATATTGGTTGAACCCTAGCTTACCAAGTCAGACAGAACGTTAAGAATTTTTTTGCCACTGAGTGTTATTTGCTGAGTTAGCATACGCATGTATAATACAGGAGAGAAGATTTGTACTTGTTTGTAAAGGGAGCAATCTTTATCAAAATAGAATATAGTTCTAGTAAATAAAGTTATCTCCATATATTTTAGTGAAAATTATTTCCAATATAATTTAATGAAAAATTAATCCAATGAAAATTAGTTTTAATACAATTTAGAGAAAATTTCAATGTTATTATTTTTACTCAAAAATTCTATCCTAATA
The DNA here is from genome assembly GCA_016617855.1 of Megalonaias nervosa. Classification (NCBI taxonomy): domain Eukaryota; kingdom Metazoa; phylum Mollusca; class Bivalvia; order Unionida; family Unionidae; genus Megalonaias; species Megalonaias nervosa. The sequence goes on from JAECUM010020208.1 coordinate 34,258, forward strand.
CATTTATAAACTTACGACTGTTCACATTCATGACGAGTTAGCGATATATATCTTATAACACTTTATCCACTAATATATTCTACATACCGTAGTATAGTTGCAGTCGTTATTTTTGTTTTGGATGCTCAAGGTTTTTGTGCAATGATACTTGTCTAACTTCTCTCTCTCTCTCTCTCTCTCTCTCTCTCTCTCTCTCTCTTTCTCCTCTGTTCGTAATATTGCCTTACCATGCAACAGTAGTTTCACAGAATCATATTTATATTATCCTGAGTTCCATGCCTCTGTTTATCACCGCAATGGGAATGTGTAATCTAAGTTATAGAATCTCACCACCAAATGCATCGACTTACAGGTTTGTAAATAAATACCATCATAATATTGGTCTGAGTTCTTGTAATGATTTTGAAGAATACTGCAGCTGTCGTAACCAGACTTCGCATTTGTATTGTTACATATTTTATATTTCTGTAGGGTAGTGTCAGTTGTGCAAGGAGCTAGTTTTAATCAAGGCCAGCTTTGGCTGGAAACTGTTTCAACTGTCATCAACGATTAGTTCAGAGGATAACCCTGATGGCTGCTGACTGGTTGACTATTTTATGACACATAGAATGTGCAGAAGTTTTTTTTAATTTACTGTTCTGTAGCACTTCTGTACCGAAACATTTAAATTTCTTTGCCGCAGTCGACAATATTTAAAATGCAAAGACAGTAGCCATGTTCCTAAGCTTCTCAAATTTGAAAGAACTAAATGTTCTTATCGGAAACGTTACTTGTTCTATTTCGGTTACGCGGCAAGGAGACAATCTAATGAAAGTGAATGAAAGGTTTGATTGCAGTTCAGTTTACACATCTTAACATCATATAGGAGTATCGTGATAAGCTTTTGAGCTTACGCAAACGAACTTGCATAGTTGTATTTTGTCTAGGCTCGTATTTACATTTTCTCGTGAAAACAAAGACCGCTATTGTAGTGCCTTTTATTTATAGTAATATACCTATGTCAAGTTAATCGTTGTGACATTGGGTTGGGGTTTTACGCATTTCTTGGCTTTGTTTGCACAATGTATGGAGTGAAATGTATGCAGAATTCCATTTCACAGAACTGAGTTTTCAAAGTCATGTATATTGAATATAAATTAGTCCCATATACTGAGTATGAAAAGTCCCATATATTGAGTATACAAAAGTTCCCATATTTTGAACATGAACTCGTCTATGTATGTAATCACTATACTGTACACTTGTAGCTGAGAACAGCTTATGAGTTGTCATGGTAAACCTTTAAGAATGTGATCGTGAAATTAATACTTTTTTAATTTTTCCTTCCAGGTATGAGGAATATGTGGATCTAGGTAGAAGAACTTCGGTTACCCAGGCAGGTGATTATGTTTGGACGGTGCAATCAGCAACACACGAACTTGGACACAAGTAAGTGAACTTATGATGCCGTATGTGTCTCCCGCACTTACATCTACTCTCTTAGCACACCTGGTGCCCGGCGTTGGATTTCTGATTTCTCCTTGTGCAAATGTCAGTGGCTACCAATTTAAGGTCGATGCGTTCTTCCTTGTTTCAGGTTTCTTGTATCTCAGGTACCAAATCACGGTATCCTCTGGGCCGTTGCGGTAAAATACTTGCAATTAAAAATTCAACTGACAACATGGATTTTGAGAAAAATGTTCAGTCGTCTTGCTCTCGTAGCTAGTTTAACAAAACAGTACAGTTAATGAAAACATAACTTTGAAGTAAGATAATGATGAAAAAGAACTGGGAGATGTCGGATATATAGAGACTTTAAACTGTATGTAGTACAAACCATAGAAATGCCCCCGAGAATTCGGTGATCATTCCAAACTTTTACGATCATTAGACTGCCACGGGAGCCATTGGATCTATTATTGATTTCTGAAATAGGACGGAATGGCATATGGTAGGAAAGCCGTTTGTCCTCCACACATCAATGTAAAATTGAGCAAAAGATATTTTTAAATGCGAATATCTGCAACCATGGAATGCCAATATTAAAATTCTTTTAAAGATTGATAATATTTAAAGATTGATAATGTATGTGGATAAAGGATGCTTTTACTATGGAAAGGTATGTGTGTGTGAGCTGGAGTTTTAACGTATCTTTAACAATTTGTCAGTCATATCGTTATTTCTGCAGTGTGGCGGTTTATAGTGATGTCTAACACTGTGGTATGATGCCACAGACATGTAACATGATGTCCCACCAAGTCACATTATCCTGACACCAGGCCGACCAGTCATAACACTAACCTATTAAAGCTGAGCGCCAAGCGAGACAGCTGTTAGTATCATTTTTAAAAGTCTTTGCCACCCGCAATCTCCCGCATCCGAGGCGGACGCTCTAATCACTATGCCACTAAGCATAAAAGTATGTAAACTTAGACTTAAATGTGGAAACTTGCCTGATAGTCAACAAGATGTCTTTACCAGACAGATCATTTAAAAGTTCAATAATTAGATAATGTACAATATATGTGGGCTTTTATGTAAAATTCGCACTTGACATTGCTGCGTTTTATTATTTACTTTCACACGTATAACTAATTTGTGAAGCTTTGTCAGTTTATGTGTAATTGCAGTCGACAAAACGTGAAAGGACAAAAGAATGCAAGCAATGCCATGATGTTGTATATGAATGTGGCGTTTAATATCAGAGATAAATTCTATTTATTCGAGACTTAATTTCATTTGCTCTCGGTCTCAAGTGCTCTGTTTGTACGCCGCCCAGAAGCATCGTGGCGCGATGTTTTATGTGCATTTAGTACCGAAACTTTTAATTATAATATAGAGATCTTGATTCATGTTTTATCGACACTCGACAACATGAATAATAAGCCTTTATAAGGTTCATCGGTATGTATAAAGCTGGAGATACATCTTGCCATTTCGGATGACACTACAGGGTGAGACATATGTACCTCCCGAATGATTGTTGTATTCACGGCTTCAGCTTCGACACACTGTTATGAATAAGACATCGTCGTTCGCTACCTTATCCGAAGATGTTGTTGTCATAGCCATTATTAAGTTGCTAACTTGATCACTAAGTCACTGTTGATACTGCGTCCATTTTCTGACATAGGTAGATGGGGAGGGGGAGGGCCCAGGTAATTACACCTTGGCAATGGAATTCAAATATATATATATATATATATATATATATATATATATATATATATATATATATATTCAATGAACACTATTCGTATACTAATCGACTTGTTTCTATGCAGGTCTTGAAATTATCTTAAGTAATCAACAAAATACCTGCTAGGAGATTTTCCTGTTTTATCTACTGCCTCGGGGAATTCATAGTGGACCATGGATTGGCAAATATACTTGCTCAGGATGGGTGGTTTGAATTATATAATTCGAAGAAGAACCTGCTTACGCTCTATCTTCCTCAGACTACATTACCATAGGAGCCACACATGAGCTGTACTTGGACTCAGCACTCAAATACATATTCTATACATTGACTCTTCAGTACGGAATTTTTCAGTGTATCTAAATTAAACATAAATCATATATTATACAAAAGTATTTTCCTCGTCCAACCTAAGCCGAAATTCTTGTAATAGATTATTCGAAATATTTGGTAGAAGCTGAATCGATGTGACAGCATTGTACCACTGACCACGTGATTCACTTTCGGGACAGCATGAATATTGCATTATTTACCGTGCAATGTAGGCAAATTACGCACAGAGAATCATGCCGTAAACCTCATGTTTTAAAGAAAACATAGTTTATACAAATAAGTACCAGTAATTTAAAAAACCATGGTTCTGGAGACAAATGTGAGAAACATGAACCTTACAATGGATAGGGACTGCACTCTAGGGTACTCTATTATATAAGGAGCTTTCTGTTCAAAGTAAACAGGTAAGATACAATATTAGGAAATAAAATCTATACAAGTGTAAAGAACTAGCTGTTAAATGCACAGTGACATTATGTTACGAAGTATAAATATCATATAAGGAGATTTTCTTTCTATTTCTCCACATCTCATGTGGGGGAGATTCACGTACAAATACAAATAACTCATTACAAAACACGATGAACCTTGCATTACAATAATACTGCTGGTTGGTCACACAGACAGAATAAAGAACGAATGGTGGACGCATAAGCATAACAGTGATTAGAGACGAAATTTTTTTTTTTTATCACATACGGTTTATAACATGCTAAACTGATGACTATCTAATTCCTTGTTTAAAGCCATCGCAACATTATGCTTCTTGCATGGTCCAATGTAAGCGTAATATTCATAATAAGGAAACATGTTTCCAGTGAATCACAGACCAGAGAGATACCTTGGAGACTGCATAACGATAACAGAAATTAACATTAGATCACCATATTGAAATATAGTCTTTTGTAACGAGAAATGGTAATATCTAGATGAAGCAATTATATTTTCATATATGATATGATTATAATAAAAATAGTTCCCATGGAAAAGAAACAGGTTCCTCGACATGAATTTGTGATTTTTCAGGAAAATAGCTTCGTGTATAAGATATCATTTGGGATTCAGATGTATTCAACACATTTCGCATCGCCGGGTAGCGGACCATTCACCTATGGCTTTGCAGAAGATCTTCGTGCTGGTACAGTTTGTATATTAATTTAACAAAGATTGGATTTTAATGTGCTAAAAGTGGCACAAAGTTATCATATTACAAGAATAAAGACTCAATAAAAGGAACAGCAGTGAGTTACCTCACAAAACTCAACGGATTAATTTTGCTAGAAACCAAAATAGAAAGAGTTCTGTCAATATTATATACATGTAATCTACCTGGAAGTTTTCTTCTAGTCTCTGATTTATTGTTTTCAGTTTATCTTATTTGTAGTCCGTTGCATCTGGTTTGATATGGAAAGTTATATCAGATCATGAAAGAAAGCTGAAGTGTTGCAGACATAGTTTCATACGTTAATCTGACTACACGTCTATAAGAATTCATAAACACTATGTTGCCTTCAAAAATATATATGAAGAATTATCTGTAATTTGTAGAAACAAATTATTAAAGAAGGTTAGCTTAAAATTTTCTTTAATAAGCCATCATTATATCCTGTAATAATAATGTTCTACAATATTTAGTACTTATTCTTCTTGCTTTCCTTATACATAATTCAATTTTTAATTCATCTTTGCGATCATAGATATTATAGCTATGACAAATGTATTAAAAGTACTATAGACAGGAACGATGATGCCTAAAGCGATGTGTGTGTTGGGAATATTACTTGGCAACCAAGGTCCTTGGATAATAAAGGGAAACATATATTTTCGAAACGTTCTTATATGCGTTCATTAAGATTTGGATTTTTATGGTTGCAAAAAGCCGAGTGGATACATTCTATCTGGATATAATCATTTAATGTCATTTGCATCGATGCACGTATTATTTTCAAGCCACGTCACAATGTCATCGTACGACCGTTTGTGCCTTTTATATTATTTAATTTGTCACAAATGTCACATAAAGCATTGCAATATGCCCAAGACAGACCCTTCTTCAAATATCCGTCTTTAGCCTTTAGATAGCGAATATACTGATCTTCGTCTTCAGCAAGGCGTTTCATAAAATTCGCCAGATCCTGAATAGCAGGGAAATCAGCGGCGTTAATGTAAGTGTTATTGGGGAGTATAGAGTCATAGTCGGAGTATCCGCGCTGGACTGTAACCAGATCTAAAGGAAAATAATCAAAGAATTTCTCAGTTATGTAATCCTTGCAAAGAGAATTTTCAAAGCTCAAATAAAATTTGTATTCTTTCCCAACATTATTTTTGCATTCACTGCTCTTTTTTGTACAATCTTTAGTGCCACAACGCCCAAAAATATCCACATCAATATATTTTTGCAAAAGATGGACAAACTCATCCCTCTTGCTGACAGCATTACAATGGCTTACTATCCACGCTGCGAACTTTTTCTTGGCGCGAAAGATCGCTCGATAGTCTCGCGTAGGTGGGTTGTAATTAGTCGATAAGACACCGTATGGATGCTGAATATCTGAATCCAATCGGTAGGTCAATGTCCAATTGAAAACTGATCTCCACTTGCTGCTTCTGAAATTCGCAGTGGAGTAGTGGTTTGGACTTTCGAGACCGTAAAAAATCCACACCTGACTAGCATCACGTTCTGGTGAAGAAAGCGGCAGATTTTTGGGAAAACTGGGCTCAACTCCATTAAATATCAAAGCATCACTCTCCCTAAGAAGGGATCGATTATTGGTAACGACGCAGTTGCTATGAAAACATCTATTCATATTTATATGACACAGGTCCTCATTATATCCGTGCCATGACGGTCTGTTGTACCATAGAAACTTAAAGGTAACATTCATGTTCCTGATGTCTGAGGCATTGTAACCTTTTTCTGCATCACTGACAAATTGTTGTACGTCTACCAATTTATACTTTCTCCTTTCAATCACCGTAGCGTCATTTTCTGCAGATGTGACTGGATTGGTAAAGATAAAAAATATGCTCCCTGGCTTATAATTCCATATTGCTATGTATAGCACAGTACAAGCGAAACTCACGGAACACATCAGCTTTTTTTCTGAAATAAAAGATTAACATTAAAAATGTGATATTACCTCTGGAACTTTCATTTCCGTCATGAATAGAAGGCCCAAAATAATTACATTGCATAATGTATCAATGAATCAACATAAGAAGGTCACAGGTGACGTTAAAATTATTGGAGTTATTAACTTAAGGACATCATGGTTACGACTCTGATGAGACTATTATGGCAAATGACTATACTGAATAAAGACCATTTTCTGCTCGCTTTGTGAATGAAAAAATAAATTATGCTAATCTCATACCTATTTGACTAATTGTGTCATTTAAAATAAATAAAATCCATATACTTTCAGTGTGTTGATATATTTCAAATAAAAACCACTCAACATTGCCTGGTGTTAGAGAAGATCAGAATAAATGCTACTTTTAGCAACTTCATTTTCTCCAAATTAGATATGCCAGCCTTTCTCCACGACGAACTTTGGCAGCGCGTGTATTTCTTATAAGCACACTTGCATTCAAAACACAGTCGTGGTGCACTGTTGCACTGATACAGAATAAATAAAAATGCAGGTGACTCTATACGTAACGTCAGTATTTTCTTCCTGAGGTACTGTTGGTATCTCGATCTCTACTATTCTATTCTACCCTTTTGTGCTCAAAATATTCAGAAGAAACAACAAAACTATATTTGAAACTGTCGTATCAATTTCTTTCTTTCATAATTTATACCTTCTAAACTTTAACTTAACTTCCGCACATGGCTGTTTTTAGAGGCGCTATATGTGATTTGGAAGAAAGGTAAACAGAAACTGAGCGGCGAATATATTAAGTAAAGCTTTATGACTTAATGTATCTGAACATTGCAATTTGTCATATACTGGATGAAGTAACTAATTTGAATATATGTAGCTATAACGCTGCTTGCATATAAAACATAACAAAATGATTGAATGTTGTACATTCAATAATGGTCTGAACATCCCAGCATGTGAGAGATATTAAAATAATTTATTCTATCTCTCGTGCATTTCTTCACACAGACACACACGACCTAAAATACGACTTGCTATATAGGTCAAAGCCAAAATAGATTTCAGGGGATTTAATTCAGTAAATCTTTCTTCTAGTTTTAACATTATTAGCTTTAGAAAAGAGGCTGTGGAAACTTTACCTTACGTACGTGGATTATACAAGAAAATAATGATGTCAAATGTACAATGTAATATGTACTGTGTCTGCCGCATAGTGGTTACATGACACGCCATATTCGCAAAACGAAATAAAATATGAAATGCAACTTTTACAACGGTCATTCAAAACAGAAAAGTCTAACTTTTATGATAGCCAATATAGTTACTGAACTTTCAGTACCTGCACAAGTAGTTTAAATCTGAAATGGTAAAGCGCCCGCTAGCCACACAGAGAAAACAAGTTTCTTTTCGAGGAAGAAAATATTTTTTCTTCTTTATTTTTGAATGAGATAAATACCTCCAAATGTACAGATTAGAACATACGTTTAAAGTAAAATTGCCGACTTCCTTCAATGAGATTAATTTATGCGAATGTAAATTTAAAATGTCATGTCATTTAATGTTTTGTTTTTTTTCCACAAATAATGAGTGGCGGATATGAGGAAGTAGTCGACCAAGAAGATGAAATGGTTAATTTGTTGGTGGGTGCAAGTCCTATGCATTGTTTAAATTCGCAGCCCTCTCAATAACTTGATCTCGTCTTATTTCACAGTGATCCCATAAATAATTTATTTCAATAGTTGTTAGACCCAAATTCAGCAGACTATGAAAGTTAAGTTTCTGTTTGATATTATTATTGCTATCATTTTTATTTGTGTTGAGGGGTGGGTCGGTTGGTACCATGTAACCAACCGTGATTTAATTGTTTTGAATACGTAGCATGAATGTTGGATATTACATTTCAGCACGGAAAAGAGATACAGAGAGAGAGAGAGAGAGAAAGTTTGGGTACTCTTTTTGAGAAACTAGTGCATATAAAAAATATTTTTTATGTAATGAAATTTCACTTAAGTCCTTTGCAGTAAATTTTCTGGCTAGTGAAGGGCGGGTTAAAAATCGGTATAACAGTAATAGACTGAAGGATGGATTGCTTTCATCACTGATGACACTGTGTTCATGTTTAAAACAGAAGCGCTTTCAGTGTTACACAAATTTTGCAGGCAAGATATATAATGTTCATTTGATTTCCTTGTTGACTATATTTGTATTTAAGGCTCTGAGTATACATACACGAGAGAGAAAAGTTATTTGGAGAGTTTGATTTTATTTTGCATAATATGTTATATATAGCAACTGGGCGAACACAACTGTGCAATTATATTAATACTGAAACATCTCTTGCATACCTCACAATTTTAGTAAAACAAAAATTTAGTATCAATATGTATTTCTTTATTTCTTTCCTATATCACATTCACTGGTTACCTGTGAGGGAAAATGCACACACACACACACACACACACACACACACACACACACACACGCACACACACACACACACACACACACACACATAGTTAGATAAGTGTGTGTAAATCTACATGTATAATGTATATTTTGAGTGTGGTTTTGAATGATTCACTGTGGTATTATGTATCGCCGTAAGGTCATTACGCGAGATGATAGATCGCTCCGCTTACCAAATCACGTGATATGACGCCCTGCTAACCTCCGACAAACAAGCAGTATTTGGTATGTTTCAGCTTAAGTTATATGTTTTTTGAAAATGATTTATATTATTTTTAAAAATGTAAAATTCCAAAGTTGCATAAATTATACTGCAGTAGACAATATTTATATTTATAGTTCAAGTTCGTATAGTAATAATCTAAGTGTGTTATTTAAAGTAAATAATAAAAATCAATTTTAAAGATGCTAATGTATTTAGGATATAATCTTATCCTCATTAATTTTATCTGGCTAATATGTTCATGTTATCTTGGAAGTAAATTAATTAAAAATAACAAAATCGTAAATAATGACTGTTTAGAAATATACTGTTGTACATAATAATTTTAACGTTCTACCATGTTCGTCAGATAGAATTTTGATCAATGATGTTTGTTGATGTAAACATGTACATGCATGCTTAATATATCGGAAGATAATTATTTGAAACCATTGCTTTTGTATTTCTTTATTTTTACATTGTTGTATCCCCACCCCTCCTTCAGCCCAATGAGAAAGTAAAGAGTAACTCAAGTGTCTGAAAGATAGAGACGATAATCATCGTTTTTGGGACAAGCCAACATTAAAGTGTTAAAAATTTTCAAACTTTAAAATAATGCAGTCTGAGTAGTAGTAGGAATAGATGATGCATCCTATCTCAGAGACCCCCCTGCCCCCCAAAGCGTTCTACGTTAACATCTTTGTCAGCAGCCTTTGTTAGCTCAAAATGATGACTTTTACACGATAACACATTTTCTGACAAAAATATGCTTTGTGGGCAGGGGTGTCTCTGAGAGAGGATGCATCATCTATTCCTACTACTATGTACTTATTAGTCAAAATGTTATATTAAACAAATGAAATATATATAATGTCTTATTATAAACCATCAATCAGACATATTGGATTTGATCTAACAAATAGATTTTGTAAAAGATTTAATTCGATCAAAGCAGCGTCAGCATATACTGGTATAAAACCTAAAATAATAAGCGATTGCATTAAAAAAGTAGGCTATCATATATCGCCGAAATATGGGTCAGTATGGTTATTCGCGACTGAAAATGATATGAGAATTGCCGGCTGGGCAGATGATATGATGACATTTATCGATAACATGGTTGATATATTATTTGATAAGGATATTTCTAAAGCCACACAAAATTAAACATCTACTTTTTATTATAATCTTTGTCGTATTTGCTGACTCTCATTGGCAGAATATCTGTTAACATACTATCAATAATGCGGAACTCGCGTATTAAATCGTCCATATCATATTTTATGCCACGCAAGTAAGATCGAATTTGATCAAGTAATTTTTTATAAGTTATACTTGCTGTTTTGCAAGCATTTTTTTTAGTCGCAAGTCGATGTTCAACTTTTTTACACGCTGCTGCAAGAGAAACACCGACACCAGATATTATTAACAAAAACGGATTTAATGACGCGCCACTTGAAATTATACCAGCGCCGGTCATTAGCAGCGGTAGATATGATATCACTCGCAGTATTTTTGCATAGTATTTGTAACATTTTTTGACGCACCAAAGATTTTTATGATAATATCTGTAATATTGCATTAAGGCGTCAACATCTTGTTTGGGAATGTTTTCTGAAATATGATTAAAATCGACTATATTTTTTTTCATTATATAATATTTGTTTATATATTTTATACCGTTATTTAAGTAACTAATTCGGGAGTTTCAGATACAAACTCAATACACCATCAATAAGTCGCTGCGGTTAACTTTTTATCATCTGCTATCAGCATAAACGTTTCCTCGATATGTTTAACACTATAGACACAATTCCAGAAAAATCATCGGTTGAATGACGCCATGGAAATGTGGTAAATATACTGAATTTTGCACTGCTAAACACAGATAATCTATATACACCAGCGACTTCTGCGATGTGTTTAAAAGTGTTATTTTGCTGCGACCATGTTGCTTTTCCTGATGCGACTGTGTACACGATACTGTTAGCTCGTCTGTGTGGAATTCTAACGAGATCAGTTTTTTGAACAATGTTAGGAATGCCACTAATGATATCGTTGAGTCTTGTGTTAATGTCAGCGAGATTAATAATAACAGTTGGTGGAGTTCCAAAAAATTCGTTAATAGTTCTGTTTAAATTTCTACGAAAATTTAGAAACGTTTGTACGTGATTAATATAATCAGTTCTAAATGCGGCAATTCCATCATTGATTGTCGTTAACGAAGTCGTTATTGGAGTTTCCTTATCGTCGACGTATTTTTTAGTTGCGGAGTCGAAATCTGTTTCTGGTGCTCTAAGATTACTAATGCCATTATTGTTCATATTGAGAAATGCAAGCATAATACCACCGCGCACTGACACGTACTTAGATTCTTGATCATCAACGTATTTTTCCGTTGCTGCATCTGTATCTGCGACTGGGTTTCCAAGATATGTAATTTGTTTTCCTGACATAACAATGTCACCAGTAAATACATCGCCAGCTTTCTTAACGTAATCATTAACGGACTTGCCCGAATCTTGTATTTTACCTTGATCAGCAAAAGTAACTGTATTATTAACAGCCGCGGTGGGAATTCATACAAGTACATCTGATAGTTGTATATTACTCGTTTTTAATCGTCCTTCTTTATCTTGAAAAATAACAACTTCATTTTGATCTACACTTGTGATATTTAATAAATTAGTAATTTCATTTTTGAGCTGATCAAGAGTTGCGTATTTAGATAAGTCACCTTGCTGAGCAGACGATGAATCTCCTACTAATGTTCCAAATTTTGAGTAAAAACTCATTTATTTACTACTTGACAAAATTATATACCATAAAATTGTATAATGGCAAAATCGTCCATATTAAACTTTGATACAGAGCGGTTGGTGAAACATAAACATAACAATGAACTTCCAGATTGTCATTATCTTATTGTTGGTAGAACTGGATCTGGCAAAACAAATTTGCTTATGAATTTACTTTTAGGAGATAATTTTAACTACGATCGCGTTTATATTTACACAATTAATCCCCAACAGGATAAGTACGAATTACTTAACAATTATAATGACAAACTTCGTGACGACCTTGAATCTGGCGAAGATTTCTTCATTATCAAACAACCAGAAGAACTTATTCCAGTTAATCAACTCGATTCGTCCGAACATAAAATAGTTGTTTTTGATGATATTCCGCTAAACAACGAGGAAATGAATAAAATCAGATCGTATTTTTCACTGTCGCGAAATAAGAAATATAATTCTATTTATCTCGCTCAAGGATATTATAATGTTGACAGATTTATCAGGCGAAATACTGGCTGTTTTATATTATTTCCAGGACTTGACAATATTGACGTTAGAAATATCGCGAACGAACAATGCGGCGATGTAACAAAAGATAAATTTATTGAACTGTACCGTCAAGCAACAGCAAATAGATATGATTTCTTTTTGTTTGATAAATTAACGAATGATAAGAATAAAATGTTTCGATGTTGTATTGAAAACTATCTACAATAATTTTTATAGAAAATAGTATATAATTAATGGAAAAACAAGCAAAGTACAGAAAACATATAGAAAATCTAAAAAAACTTGCTCAGTCTCAGGCAAAATTTAAACAGCTAGTACAGCAAGCACGACGTGGTCAAGTTGCTGCAGCAGAAACAGCAGCTACAGTTCTCAAACCAGTTACTGAGGCTTTACTTGGAAAACAACCCGAAACTAAGCCACTATCAGAAGAAGAAGCTAAAAAATTACAAGAAAAAGGTTTACTCGGATTAGTTAAAGAACAACAAGAGAGATCTGATGCGGAAAAAAGAAGATTAGCTGAAGCACTTGCAGCAAATATAGCTGATCCTGCTGCAAGGCAAGCTGAAATAGATCGGCTTATAAATAATCCGCTAGAGCTTCAACAAAGATTAGCAACTGCAACAGTAGTTAGACCGATCGAGAGAAGTTTAGAACATGAAGAAGAACTTAGAAGAGAGAGAGAAGATAAAAGAAGATTTGAACATTATTTAAAAAATATAGATAGCAAAATAACAGACAACGAATACAAAGATTTTAATAAAAAATATAGTAAATTTAAAAACGTGAGAATACATAATGTTAGCAAAGATAATTTTAAAGCCGACGAAAAAATTGCAGAATTAGAAAAAATAAGTGAAGAGAGTAAAACGCATTTGGAGAAGGTAGTTTTAGAAAATGAAAATTATTATAACGACATTGAATTATATCGACATGGAATTATCGCTGATCTTTATATTGAGGCCATTAATAATATCAGAGATGAACGATACCTTAGTGATAGTCACCTTAGTAGCTTAGTTAATGAAGCAAAATTATTAGATGAGAGATCAGAATCAACACCATATAAACCACCATCTCCTATAATGACTGAAGAATATTTACAAGAATCAGCCGCAGCAAGTAAAAGCTATCGTGACGAGTACAAAGAAAAAGCAAAAAACGAAATAACAGATGAAGAATATTTAAATTTTATGAAAGAAAATAATATTTCTGACGTTGATAATATTTATAATTGAGAAAAAGATAAATACGATGATCTCATTAAAAAATTAAAAATTATCATAGAAAAAGGTAAAGGAACTTATAAAGAAATTAGTACAACTCCAATGGAAAATATTGCAGAAATTTTTAAAAGAGCTAGAAATTACACTATTGCTACTGTTTTTAAAAATACTGCAACAAATTTTATAGATAAAAAATATGCTGATCAGGGATATACTTTTGAAAAATTATTTAAACATTATGATGATAAACGTTTTAAAAAACTTTTAGAAGAATATAGAAAGAAAACAGGAACTGGAGTTAGAATATTCGCATCAGTTACTGAAATGATCGGCAGATTAATGCTATTGATATCATCAAAAGAAGCAGGAAATGTTGCTGCTGTAATCGACAATGAAATCATCGACATACTTGATAATCTGAGATCGAGAAATTTATTAGCATCTGACGAATACGATACTTTGCACCGCGACTTAATCGCGGCGACTTAATCTTATAAAAATATAATAATAAATGTCAGCAACATTATTACTCGACTCTAGTCAATCTGAGAAAGATAGCGCAAACTTTTCAGTAAAGTATATTCCGCCAATAGAACTAGATCGTGAAAAACAATACGAAATTGGATTAATTTCATGCACTTGTTGGAATGCCATGGCAAACATTAAGACTGGTATCAATGACAAGTTTGAGTTTATAAATACTCTCGATAATAGTTGGAGAAAAGCCAGAATTCTGAAGAACGATGTAGAGGTTGCTCAGGTGAATGTTGAAGATGTTGATAAAAAAGTAAGCGAAATTCGCGCAACAATCCAAGAACCTAAATTTGTTATTGATATTAAATATCCACGAAAAACTGCTCCATGGACATCATTTAAAATTCCGCAACGCGCCTATAACATAACTGATCTGAATAAAACGATAAAAGAACTTATAACAGCTAATAAAGGACCCGCAGATGATTTTGAGCTAGCACCGAATTATAATACATTGCGAGCTAGAATAAAAGTAAAAAATGGTTTTATAGTTAGTTTTATATCACCAACAAGCATTACATCATTGATAGGATTTAAACATCAAAATTATGTTTCTGTTGATGATGCATCTGTCACGTATGACGGTGAATTTCCAGTAAATATAACTGAAGTTAACACAATATTGGTAAATTGTTCGATCGCGTCTGGTTCTTATTCAGCCAAAGGTAGCAAAGGTCAAACTATATACAGTTTTTCACCAGAAGTTCCACCAGGTTCTCTCATGCAAATTAATCCGCGTCATATTATTTATTATCCGCTAAATGTTGAAAATCAAATAACAGAAGTAAATATGCAATTGACAGATCAATCTGGAAGACAGTTGGATTTGAATAATGAAGTTGTTACTTATTACGTGCACTTGCGCGAACAACAGTAAACATATTTTTTGAAAGATTAGACAACAAAATTATACAACCTCAGATATAATGAAACAGAAAAAAATTTATCGAAGAAAAATAGTAGGAGGATTTTTCGGAAATATATTTACTAAAATTGTTAAAAATATTCCAGGACTAGCTCGTAAAGTTGCGCCAATTGCACTTGACGCGGGTAAAGCTTTTGCAACTGGAGCTGCATCTGCTGCTGGAACTGCTGTGGGACAAAAAATATTGATAAAATAAAAGGCGAACCTAAGGCGCATGCCGCAATCAAGCAAGTTATTTCAGAAATCGCACCAACAAAAGAAACCCAACGCGCGATGATAACAACAACAAAAAAAACTTTTATCACCAAAGGGCGAGCAGATTATACAAAATTTAATAACTAAAGTAACAGCGCCGCAATAATTTTATATAACCTAATAAAATAAAAAAAAAATCTGTGAAAAATTATCTCGATTTTGCAGAAACTTATGACACAGACAACACAGTAACAGAATTTGAGTATGTTGAATATCTCGATGAAAATTCTAACGAGCCCAATAAAACTGGCGTTAGAACATTTAATACCAGAGATGAGGACGTATTTCTACTGCCTCACAAAGCAATGTTAGAAGTTCGTGGTCGGATTATGACAATAGCTGATCCACCTGTCGAAATTGCAGTCAATATACAAGTAGCTCTTATAAATAATGGTTGGTGTTTGTTTAGAAGTGCTCGATATCAGCAGGCTAATGAAACTGTAGAAGATATTTCAAGTCACTTACAAGTTGCAAGTACAATATTAAATACTATTTCGTTTTCCGATGATTACTCCAAATCAACTGCAACTAATATGATGTGGTTTAAAGATACTGGAAATGCTGGTGCTGGTATTGTTGCATCAGTTGAAATTTTATCAGGATTAGCACCTACTGTAGCTGTTGGAGCTAATGCTGATGCAAACGCTGTAAATGTGAGAAATTTTCTTATTGCTAATGCTGCTGTGCTTGGCATAGCCGCACCAGCTGCAGGCGCATTAGCAGACGCTGTAAGAGTTTCACTTACTGCAGCTTGTAACAATCTTGGTATAACACCACCAGGAGCAGCTGCTGACGGCACTGCAATGTTAAATTTGATTAATAACGCAATTAGCGTAAGAAATAAACGTTACAATGAAGGTTATGCTAAGCGAAGAGAACTTACAGCAGAATCACGTCAAATTACAATGATGCTGCCATTAAGTACAATATTTGGCTTTTGCAGGGACTATAATAAAGTATTTCGTGGAGTTAAACATACGCTTATTTTAGATCGAGCAGAACGAAATGATTGCCTGTTCAGATCTGGCGGGGATGATGTACAATTTGTCATAAACAAACTTGCGTTGTGGATGCCACGAATAACTCCGTCAATCACCAAAATGGCAGAATTAAATGATATGCTGCAAAAACATACTAATAGAATTTATTTTCAGCAACATAAAATATATCAAACAGCAGTTCCGAATACCACATTCTACACATGGCGAGTTACAACAACATCGAGTGAACAGCTACCGCGTCAATTATTTGTTGTATTTCAGAGACAAGCTCGACGTAATGACCAACAACAAAATAATGCAATATTTGATAGCGCAAATGTTAGACGAATATATGCCAGAATAAATTCAAAACAATATCCAGAGCGAGCGATAGAATTTAATTTTGCAGATGATGAGAATAAAAACATTACTAGACCGTACATGTACCTGCTCGACTCAATTCAAAAATATCAAGATGTTGGAGATGGAACTCAGATATCAGTAGAGGAATTTCGTACACTATATCCGATATTTTACTTTGATGTTAGTAAACATAGCGAACGAGCTGTGGACAGCACAGCTGATATTGAAATCACTTGGACGCTCGGGAACGCTCCAGCAGCGGCATTAAACGTTTATGCGTTAGTGATAAGCGACAGATTTGTTACAATCGACTCTGTCGGAGGTAAAATGACAATACAAGTTTAATCTGTAATCGTTATATAAGATGACAAAATATATTATAAAAGAAATACATTTAACTGATGGCCAAGTTAAAAAATTAGCAGCTGCTGTTGCGAAGCGGAGGCCGGTTTCATTGAAGGTCAACCCGAGTGATTTGGGGACTTTAACAAAATTATTGTTAACCAAAAATCAAGCAAATAAATACGATCGCAAAAAACCTTTCGTTTTAAATTTAAGCGCTGCACAAATAACTGCGATGTCAAAACACGGCGGTTTCTTCGGTCCGGCACTATCAGTAATAGCCAAAACATTACTGCCTAAAATTTTGCCAGTGTTAGGTACATTAGGGCTAGCAGCAGCGTCAGGAGCAGTATCTGGCGCATCAGAAAAGGCAGTTAAAGGTAGTGGAATAAAGAAAATTTTTGTCTAAAGATTAAATATAATGCCTAAACGAAAAACTGTGCAAAAAAAGACAACGACGAAAAGAAAAACGACGACGAAAAAAAAGACACAAGGTGGATTTCTTCCAATAGCCCCATTACTGGCAGGATTAGCGGGAAGTCTACTGCCGGGTCTGTTAGGACGAGGACGAGGACTAATGCTGCCAGGAACAAGGAGATAAAGTCGCCGGCTCCGTTAAGTAACTTTGATATACTTGAAGAACTTAAAAAAGTAAAAAATTTTCACGGAGTTTATTCCAAAGATGAACTTACAGCGATTGCATCGCCAGGTTCTTGTGTGATAAATATACAAGATTTTAATGACGGATCTGGTACACATTGGGTAGCTGTTTTTGATAACAATTATTTCGACTCGTTCGGAATTCCACCAAGTGATGCGGTAAAAAGATATATGAGTAAAAACAAAATTATTAATTATTCTTCTAATCAGATTCAACCAGTTGGAACTTCCGCTTGTGGATATTATTGCATAATGTTCATTAAACAGATGACCAAAAATCCAGATTTTTTAAAATTTATTTTGCAGTTTGATAAACAACCCTCTCACGCTAATGATGAGATTGCGATTAATTTTGTATAAACTTACAAATATAACAATGTCAACATATTGTCTCAAGTGTAAAACTAAAACAGAAAATAAAGACGAAAAAACGGAAAAAACGAAGAATAATAGAATAATGCTGAAAAGTATTTGCGCAATCTGTGGAAAAAGAAAAAGTATGTTTTTGCCAGCAACAAAGTCCGGGGCGGGTTGTCCTGACGTTATTTTAGTAGACGACTAAATAAATAATGACATGCAACTGCGATGCAGATAGAGATTTATGTCTCGAGCAAAATAAAATTGTTACATATTGCCAGAAATGCAATAACAGAGAAATAATTGGAACGGGCATAGATATACATAAATTAATTGGCAAACTGCCGAAACCGAAAGGTGGTTGGACATTGCCAGGCTATAAATATACCGGCCCGTGGAATCCGCTTGATGAGCAACTTGACGAAAATGATAATCCGCTGCCAGGACAAGAACCTTACAATCAGGTTGACGCAATAGCAATGCGTCATGATATCTGCTACAGAGATATTGAGCTTCCTAGTGGCGAAACAAAACACAGCTGCGACAAAGTAATGTTAGACGAACTTCGCGAAATGAAACCAGTAAATATGCGAGAACGTGTTGACCGAAGGCTGGTACAGGGTTTTATTGGAGCAAAATATAAACTCGGACTAGGTAGAGACTTATATGATGACCTGGCAGCTGAACTACACAGACCTAAAAAAAAAAAGTTTCCGCGACGTAAAGTTGTCGCAAATGCCGTTGATGACATTTGGGCGATAGATTTAGTTGAAATGTCAAATCTAACGTTGGCGCTGATGGCGCTCCAAAGAAATACTTGTTCAATGTTGTCGATGTTTTCAGTAAATATGCATTTAGTGTACCGGTTTCGGATAAAACAGGGACCTCAATGATTGACGCGCTAAAGCACATAATAACTACTACAGAAAGAAAGCCGAATAGAATCTGGACCGATCACGGAGCAGAGTTTTTTAACAAAAAGTTCGAGCAGTTTTTGGAACAAAATAACATTAAAAAATACGTTACTGGAAATGAGGGAAAAAGCGTCATTATCGAGCGATTTAATCGCACGCTTAACGAAAACATTCATAAGTATTTGACAGCTAAAAACACGAATAAATACATCGACAATTTACAGAATATCGTTGACGAGTACAATAACACGAAACACCGAACCACTAGAATGTCACCAAATGACGCGATTGCAAATCCAATGCTAGCGAACGAAAACATGTACCGAAGACATAAATTTAGAGTTGGCGATAAAGTTAGAATTTCATTGACGAAAAAAACGTTTGAAAAAGGTTATACTCATAACTGGAGCGAAGAAGTATTTGTTGTTGATAAAGTACTTTTAACAATACCAGTTACATATTCGTTGAAAGATTTGCTAGGTGAACCTATAACTGGCAGTTTTTACGAACAAGAACTTCAGAAAACAGAGCAAGATGTATTTGTTATTGAAAAAGTTATTAAAAAGCGCGGCAACAAAAGTTTAGTTAAATGGCGCGGATATAGCGATAAATTTAATAGTTGGGTACCAACTCGGTCGATTGCATCGACTGAATAATATTATTATAAATTTGCTCGTATTTTCTTAGTACTGACCTACATTTTACTGGTTTACATAAAGAAATTAAGTGTAATTTTCTCGCAACATCGACTGGCATTAAATTAAATATTTTAACAAAAATGAAATCGTATTTTATGTTTCTTTGTTGTCCCGGTACTTTTACGTTTAGAAAGGGCCTTATAAGTTGCCAAAATATTTGGTGCTCGGCAACGCTAAAATTAAATTTTAATATTTTTATGGCAATGTGGTACTTAACATCATACCGCCCAGTTGTTGGTCTGCTTAAATGTTTTTTGCTAACAACAACATCATCTTCGTCATCGTCATTGTTATATAAAATATCATTTTCAGTATAACCAGCAAATCTGTCGTCGGTGATATTTTTTAATGTGACATTAGGAACTGGAACAAAATCTTCCGAACATAGCTGAGCCAGTCTCTCTATTAAGCTCATTATCATAATAATCTTTTTATCTAATTAATATATAATATGGAAATAAAATATCATTGTCGAGTTAATATACTAAACAAAAAAGAATTAGCCGAAGTAGTTCGAAATTGCTTGCTGGGATGCAATTTTTATTTTGTTGTTGTTATAATAGCATCAGGCGAATCTGATAAATTTTTGTTAACAGCAGCGGATAAAATAAAACTTAATACAAATGCGATGATGACAATACAATTAAATCGCGATGGCATAATGGAATTTAGTCATAATTGTCTCTCTCGAAATGATCTGGAAAATATTATTAGTTATCGTATCTAAAACTAAATCTATCAAATGTTATCATAGACGTTCTTGATCTTCTTTTACCATCAGCTACATCTTTTACTCTAGCTGATTCAATTTTATGATATTTTGCTGCAGATGTTATTGATTTAAATTTCATTTCTTCAGACGTTTCCAGATTTATCGAGATAATTGATTTAGAATATCTAACACAACCAGCATCTCCTCTTCTACTATTTTCTTGTTGTGTAACTAAATCTAAATTTAGATGATTGTCGGTTTTAATTTTGTTAATGTGGTCGATAACTAAATTATTTAAAATAGCACCATGAAAAGTTTCGTAAATAAATCTATGCGACTTATAACTGATTTGATCAGTTTTTGCTTCACGTACAGTTACTTGTAAATAACCATCATTATTCAAACTTCCAATAACTTTTTTTGTTCTTATATGACGAATAATTCCTTTATCATTAGCTTCGTATAGATCAAAGATTGGGTGAGGTTGAAATTCGTTTTGTAATCCTAAATTTTCGATATTATCATCAGCAACTGTGCCATTTGCTCTATATACTCGTTGTCCTTCTGGAATATCGCCGCAAAACAAAGTATAAATAAAATCTTTTCTAAACATTTCGATTCTTTCTGTATTATCACCCTTTACTGAAATTAACATCCCAGCAGGAGTTGGTACGCCAATAGCTTTTTTAGATGCAACGCTGATAACAGAACCTAATGCATTTGCAGCATATAAGTTATACTTCGGATGTACATGATACATATCTTGCTCACTCGCGGTCAGTGGTAGATATCTCAAGATTTCTGTCATTATATATATACAAAATTTTTTTATATCTCTAATTAAAAAAATTAAAAAATTTCAATTAAATAACAATATTACTGCATATATATAATGCTGAAATTGCGAGACATTGCTAAAAAGAGCATTATCAAATCCGAAAAAATTGCTTCAGCATTTTCAGGCTATGATAACAGTTATAAACTCGACGATCAGACCATATTAGCTACTTTTAGCTCTACAAATTTATTTTATCTTTTACAACCCGTTTTAGCTCGAGAACTTGCGGCTCATAAAAGCATCAAACTCATAGTCCAATATCATACGATTTTATCAAAGTTACACGCAGTTGAAGATGTACTTTTGGAAACAAAAAGTTTTGACAGCGAAATCTCGGAGCCCTATTTAACAGCTAAATCGAGGAAGATATTAACTGGAACAAACATTGCCATGTTCGCCGATGAAATACATCAAGAAATAAACAAAAAATTAGAAGAATTTACTTCGTCAGGGTCAGGATGGAAATTCGAAATGATAAAAGCAGATTTATTTCACACAGCAAAATATAACGTACTTCGCGGTAATTTGTACGTCGATCTTCCTCAAAAAATTAAAAACAAAAAGTGCTGTATAAATGTCAAAAACAACGATGACAAATGTTTCCAGTGGTCTATTCTTTCCGCGATGTTTCCCAAAGAACAAAATTCCGATCGCGTCAACAAGTATTTTCCGCACAAGAACGAACTCAATTTTGATGGCATCAACTTTCCAGTAGCAGAAAATCATATACCAAAGTTCGAAAAACAAAACGGTATCTCAGTAAATGTTTTCGGACTAGACGAACGAGAAAACGTTTACCCTAGATATATCTCAGAAAATGCTTCGCAAAAGACAATAAATTTATTATTTTTTCAGGGACATTACTGTTGGATAAAAACTTTAACGGATTAGTTGGCGGACAGTACAGTAAAAACAAAAACAAGAAATACTTCTGTTACAGATGTCTGCACGGCTTTACTAACAATGAAAGACTGCAGGAGCATCTCAAATACTGCGTCAACGTTCAAAAAATAACTATGCCTAGCGAAAAAGAAAAAATATTAAAATTTAAAAATTATAATCATAAACTAAGGATTCCTTTTGTTATTTACGCCGATTTCGAGTGTCTACTCGTTCCCGTGGCTGGAGCAGAAAATAATCCGAACAAATCAAGTACCAGAAAAATACAACAGCATATTCCTTGCGGTGTAGCTTATAAATAGTTTGTTGCGCCAGCGATAAATTTTCATCTCCGATAAGGTTATATAGAGGTGAAAATCCTGCCGTGTGGTTACTTAAAAATTTAATAGACGAAGTTAATACAATTTCTAACAGATTACTTAGAACAGCTCCGATCAGAATAACGTCTAAACAACAACTCGACTTTGATGAGGCAGTTAATTGTCATATTTGCGAACAGTTGCTGGGGGACTCCAAGGTGCGAGATCACTGTCATTTGGCCGGCCAATATCGCGGAGCAGCTCATAACAGTTGCAATTTGAAATTACATGCTCCAGATTTTATTCCCGTAGTTTTACATAACTTTCGTGGCTATGACAGTCACATCATTGTACAAGCTTTTGGTGATAAAAACATTAAAGCTAAACTAAAACTAAATAACGTGATAAAATGTATTCCAAATAATTTAGAAAAGTATATATCGTTGACCCTCGGCAAATTACGCTGTATCGACAGCATGCAATTTATGGCAGCATCATTAGACGAGCTCGTTAAAGGCTGCAGTATTTTCAATAATCTGCGAAGCTGCTTCGGTGAAAACTATGTCGATCTGACAAAAAAAGGTATCTTTCCTTATGAGTACCTTGACGATTGGAGCAGATTTAATGAAACTTCTCTACCTAGCAAAGATAAATTTTACTCGCAGCTCAAGAATGAAAACATCAGCGACGACGAGTATAAATATGCACAAGATATGTGGAATAAATTTGCCTGTAAAACATTTGGCGATTATCACGATTTATATCTGAAAACGGATGTATTATTGCTAGCAGATATTTTCGAGAATTTTCGTCAGGTTAGTCATGCAAATTACGGATTAGACCCCTGTTGGTATTATTCTGCTCCAGGGCTGTCTTGGGACGCTCTACTTAAAACTAGCAAAATAGAATTAGATCTCTTAACAGATGTCGATATGTTTAACTTTATTGAAAAAAGCATCAGAGGCGGAATTAGCGTCATAACAAAAAAATATGCAGCGGCTAATAATAAATATTTGAAAAGTTATGATAAAAATCGTCCGTCGAGTTACATTATTTATTTAGATTGTGTGAATTTGTACGGGTGGAGTATGGCACAGCCAATGCCTTGCGGTGGGTTTCATTGGATAACTTCAAACCAATTTCTTAAAGAAACTGAAAAAATCTTCCGAAAGATATTTCATACTTTGTTGAAGTTGATCTAGACTATCCCAGTTCGTTACATGATCTACATAACGACTATCCGTTTTGCGCAGAGTCGATGACGATTGATTACAGTTTATTATCGCCTGAACAACGAGCAATGACAACGGCAAAAAGTTCTATCGTTAACAAGCTAGTTCCAAATTTGTTAGATAAAAGAAATTATGTTAGAAAAAAGAAAAATCTAAAGCAAGCAGTAGATGCTGGACTAATTCTGAGAAAAGTCCATCGCGTGTTAAAGTTTAATCAGTCGCGGTGGATGGCGGATTATATTGACCTAAATACGAAACGTCGTGCCGTGGCTAAAACCGAATTTGAGAAAAACTTTTTCAAGTTAATGAACAACTCAGTGTTTGGTAAGACTATGGAAAATATACGCCGGAGAGTTTCGATTGAAATTGTTAATGATATCAATCGCAGAAATAAATTAGTTAGCGACGATGGTTTTGTTAGTATGAAAATATTTAATGAAAATCTTGCCGCAATACAACGACGAAAGACAAATTTAAAGTTAAATAAGCCAATCTATGTTGGTGCAGCTGTACTTGATATATCAAAGTGGCTGATGTACGATTTTCATTATAATTTTACCAAAAAATGTGGCCAGATTCGGAGTTGCTATTTACTGATACTGACTCTCTGGTATATAATATAAATTGTGAAAATGTCTATCAAGATATTTACGATAATAAAGATTTGTTCGATTTATCAGATTATCCAACTTGTAGTGGATTTCATGATAATTCTAACAAGAAAGTTATTGGAGAAATGAAAGATGAGTTTATGTTTGTACCGGTAAGAGAGTTTGTTGGACTAAGAAGCAAAATGTATGCTGTCATATTAGATGACAATAAACTGACCAAGAAAGCTAAAGGTATCCCTCGCGGATATGTGAAAAAGATGATGCATTTTGATGATTTCAAAGCGGCTCTTAACAATAGCGTCAGTTTTATTAAAACCAATGTAATTAGGACTAATTATCATAAGCTTGAAACAAATACAATTATAAAACGTGGACTAAGTAATTTCGATGATAAAAGGTATTGCAAAGACGGAATTAATACACTCGCACTTGGACATTATTTAAGAAATATTGTCTAAGCATCAGAAATAATGTTTGAAAATTTAACATTAGCCGATGGAGTTAATAGCAAAATAAAAAAAATAATGGTCAATAACCAACAATTATCATTTGAACTTAATGATAAAGTTTCAGGTATTTGTTTTAGTAAATTTGATAGAATAAAACTTTCTCTTATTAGAACAGACGATAGCGAGTATTTTCAGTATCTCGAAAATCTGCGAAACGAGCTTGCACAAAAATATGAAAATTTACATAATCCAATAAGCCAAGGTCAGTACACAAAAATTAATATCGACCTGGACAGATCAAAGGTTTTTGCAAAAGGTAGCAAATATATTCTTAGCAAATTAGCAATGAAAGATCTTTTTGAAAGTCGCCGTAAGGTATCTGGTATGATTAAATTTTTTCTGTATAATCAAGATAACATGTTATACTTAATGGCGAATGTGAACACATTAATGATAGGAACAGAAATATAGCTTTTTCTGTATATGCTCATGTTTTAAAAAAGGGAGATAATAACGCTAGGGTTTAGTTTAAAATCATTCGCGAGTTGTCGAACGTAAAATATAAGTTATAGCTAAAAATGTTTCTGTTCCTAATTTGATTAATCAGATTTAAGATCGAGTTTTTTATTGTTTCTTAATGAAATGTAAATCTGATAGTATATATAAGACTTACAAATCCTTGTATTTGCTAAAGTAATTAGAAATGCCCTTTACGTAAATAATATACTGTATATTTCCTTAAGTCCAACCGTATATGACCGATGAAATACCCAAATCTGGTTGCGAGGGTATATTTTAGTCTGTGCAGTTTTTGTTATTAAGTAATTAGTAAAACAAACAAGATAATCTATGATCTGCATAATGCTATTTCACATTTGTATCTTTTTGTCTTTTGTTTACTTCCACTTGCAAGAACGCATATGCGGTATTCACTTTCCTTAGGAATTATTGATTTCTTCTCTGCAGTTCGCTCAGTCGCCATAGAAACAGCCCATTTTTTCTGCTGTAACAACTATAATTACGCCTGGCCAAGCAATTCAGTTCATGTTTTAGCCAGCAGTGGAAAATCCGTTTTATATACAAAATAAAATCATATATTTCTAGATTTTATTTATAATAATGTTTTCAAAATAGATATTTTTATCTTTTTTGTCACTTAGTTTAGCCTCGACTTTGTGAGCGAGTGTCATTGTAAAGTCCTATACTGCTAGCATTAAATTTCGCTTTTATGTGTAATGTGAAATAAAAAATTAATGTATTCTCTTATTATTTATAATATATCGTTTTTAGAACAGAAAATATAATGCAAAATTACGTGTTTTCATAATCAGAAAATGTAATGCTGTTTTTGTTAAGTATATATTAACTAATTCAATATATTTATGTAATGGTTCGATAGCTCATTGCTAGCGCGTAGAAACTCTCATCCTAGCGTCGGTGGTTCGAAACCCGAGAAAGGCAAATTGTCTGCGGGGGCGATTTTAGGCCAAGATTTATAATCTATTGGGGGCCTTGGCCAACCCCAGTCTATTTGTGAATAGAAATTAGTATACCTACCCACGTGTCAACACGTAGTAGGTGTCAGTTTCGCACCCCTACGGATTTGATATTTGGGGGTGGGTGTGCTAGTTTACATATTCACAAATAGAGAAAAGGCCATCATCTTCATTGTATATATATCATAATCACCTTCATTGTATATAACCACTATCTTCATTGTATATATCATAATCATCTTCATTGCATATAACCATTATCTTCATTGTATATAACCATTATCTTCATTGTATACAATCATAAATGTGACCTCTGAACTTGCTCGGATGTCAAAAGGCAACCTGGGGGTTCATATAGGTCAAAATGTGCCGTCCCTAATTAAGTTTATATGTGACCTCTGAACTTGCTCGGGTGTCAAAAGGCATCCGGGGGGTTCACAAAGGTCAAAATGTGCCGTCTGCAAAAAATCAACATCATGACCATCTGTAAATATATAATCATTGTTCATCAATCAGTTTATATGTGACCTCTGGTCCTACTAAGATGTTGTTTGACACTTTAGGGGATCACATGGGGTTTGTGTTTCGTCTTTCGGAATTTCCTCTGGTCCTACTAAGATGTTGTTTGACACCTTAGGGGATCACATGGGGATTAATTCAGAATGCTCCTGATCTTGCTAGCATGTTATATGACAAACTGGGAGTTCATATGGAGTTGTATATATGTATATATGTTTTGTAAAAATATATTTTTTACAATTTTATAGCTTATCAAATAATATATCGACCATGTTATCGATAAATGTCATCACATCATCTGCCCAGCCGGCAATTCTCATATCATTTTCAGTCGCGAATAACCATACTGACCCATATTTCGGCGATATATGATAGCCTACTTTTTTAATGCAATCGCTTATTATTTTAGGTTTTATACCGGTATATGCTGACGCTGCTTTGATCGAATTAAATCTTTTACAAAATCTATTTGTTAGATCAAATCCAATATGTCTGATTGATGGTTTATAATAAGACATTATATATATTTCATTTGTTTAATATAACATTTTGACTAATAAGTACATAGTAGTAGGAATAGATGATGCATCCTCTCTCAGAGACACCCCTGCCCACAAAGCATATTTTTGTCAGAAAATGTGTTATCGTGTAAAAGTCATCATTTTGAGCTAACAAAGGCTGCTGACAAAGATGTTAACGTAGAACGCTTTGGGGGGCAGGGGGGTCTCTGAGAGAAGATCATCATTTATTCATACTACTGTCTGTGGTTCAGTGATTTCTATAAAAAAAAAAAAAAATAATATACATCAAATCCCGAAAGTTGGGGTGTTCTCCACCCATATTCTAGAAACGTTTATTTTTACATATATTTTTCATTTATAGTTCTTTATTATTTCCTTCAAGCCATCGACGGGACATGCTTTTTTACATACTTTTGTGCAAACAAACATGTTGTAATTGCCGTAAATTGTTTCCAGATTCAGCCGATCACGACCACAAAAAAGTCTTTATCCATCAAAGTTTTGTCTATGTTTCGGGAAAGGAATAAGTCTAATTCCTCCTTTTAGACGATCTGGATATCGACAGTCAAAATTACAAGGCTTCCACTGCCTCCTTTTCAACCTTATCGATCGAGAAATCAACAAATCATTGCAAAAATTGTAAATAGTTATCATAATCAATTCATTATTGCCACAAGCAGTTTGTCGGAGGAAAATGGCGGACGTAAGGAATGCCTGGAGGTGTGTCTAATTTACGCTCGCTGATTGGTTAATTGATCAGCATGATTGACAAGTGGCGATAGGTCAGTTAGTCATTAACTCAAAGTTTCTGCTGTAAGCAAGTGTTTCACTCAGCAGTCTACTGTTAAAAAGGTATTTCAGCCTAATACGACTCCTTCTAAAACTTAGTCTGGCACAACTTCTAAAAATCAAGCTTCTGATAAACTTGATTCAAAATCCTTGTCTCTTCCTACGTGTACCAGGCATCAGAATCAAGATAGACCTATCCCAAATGCTCTTATTTCTAAGAGGTCAAGGTCACAGTCATGTATTGAAAGCAATACATTTGTTGGGTCTAATAAACCCCAGTCTGATTTTATTATGGAGAATTATGAACCATTCATGTCGAAGGGTTCTATGTCACTCTTGGGTGATTTGGTCAATCCTATCCCTATTAAAATTTTATGGGATACAGGAGCTTCTCAGTCTTTTATTATCAGGTATTTTGCCTTTTTCTGAGAAGTCTTGTTCTAATGAGAGTGTTCTCATTCAGGGAGCAGAGTGCAGTTTTGTTAATGTTTCTCTCCATTCTGTAAATTTGTCATCAGACTTAGTTTCAGGACCTGTGACAGTCGGAATAGTGTCTTCTTTACACGTTGAGGGCATTCATTTGTTACTAGGCAACGACCTAGCTGGAGACAAGGTTGTGGTTAATCCACTTGTAACTGACAAGCCTTCTTTGGATCAGAAAGTTGATCCTATTGAAAACGAATACCTTGATTTATACCCAGCTTGTGCAGTTACTAGAGCTATGGCAAAGAAAGCTCTTGAGAATGATTTTGATAAGGAAAATATTCCTTTAGCTGACACATGTATTGGTCAGGCTTTTGATGAGGTCACTTTAACTCCTTGTTTGGATCAATCAAAAGGTATTGATCACAGTGATCCTCTTTTAAACACTCATTCTCTTTTATCTAATCAGGGTGACAAACGACAATCTCTTGTCGAACAGGAAAAAGATCCTGAGGTCTCCTGTTTGTTTCAGAGGGCCATTAGTGAAACTGAAGCCACTGAAGTACCTGTCTGTTATTTCATTAAAAATGGAATTCTTATGAGAAAATGGAAACTTCCCGAGGTACCTGCTGGTGATGAATGGTCAGTAAACTATCAAATTGTAGTTCCAAAATCTTACAGACAGGAAATACTAAATTTGGCCCATGAAACTCCTCTGGCTGGTTATTTAGGGATTAATAAGACCTATCAAAAGATCTTGACTCACTTTTACTGGCCAAAAATAAAAAAGTGATGTTATGTAAATACTGTAGATCTTGTCATACTCTTCAAATGGTAGGAAAACCCAATCAGAAGATACCTAAGGCTCATCTGCAACCAGTTCCTGTATTTGACGAACCATTTAGCAGAATAATGGTAGATTGTGTTGGTCCCTTATCTAAGACCAAGTCATGCAACCAATATTTGTTGATCATAATATGTGCGTCATAAAGATTCCCAGAGGCAATTCCTTTGAGGAATACTAAAGCCAAATAGTAAAAGCTTTGATAGAGTTTTATTTACTCACTTTGGCCTTCTCAAATCAAATCTGTCCTATATGGTCAAGGGTGAAATTTTATGCCTGGAATTTTCCAACTTGTTATGATTGAATTTGGCACTCAGCAGTTCAAGTCAAAAGTGAGATTATGGTTTCACAGAACTTTACTTAGAAAGTTTTGAGTCTTGTAATAGAGTTAATTCTCTCTTGCTCATTCTTCAAAATTTTCTTTAAATTAGATTTTACGGCCCTTACAAAGTTAAGAAGAAAATGAATGAGTTAAATTATAATAATAGTACTCTGATCTAAATAAGAGTGATGAATACCAATATATTGAAAGTGATAGCCAAGTAAATCATGCAATTGATTTAGTTATGCCTGTCCCACTCACTGAGGATTTAAGTGAAGGAATTCAATCGGATTCTACTGATTTTGGTGTGACAAATCTTCGGAATTCGGAAATTATAAAACATCTGGACCAGAAACGTTTACATTTGTAACAACAGGAAAGGAATGTACTTACACAGCTATTATTTGAATATGAGCACTTATTTCCAGATATTCCTACGAGGGCAAACAAAATTTTCCATGACGTTGAAATTGTGAATTCTAAACCTGTGAAACAACACCCATAGAGGATGAACCCTCTCAAACAGGAATACTTGAAAAAAAATTTTTAATATTTCCTGGAGAATGATTTCATAGAGACCAATAAAAGTGAATGGAGTTCGCCATGTATACGTGTTCCGAAACCAGATAAAACTTTCCGTATGTGCACTGATTATAGGAAAGTGAACAGTGACTAAAACAGATTCATTTCCATTACCAAGAATCGATGACTGGATTGATAAAATTGGAAATGCCAAGTATGTCACCAAATTTGACCTTCTGAAAGGATTTTGGCAAATTCCACTAACGGAAAGAGCAAAGGAAATTTCGGCATTTGTGACTCCAGATGGACTCTATCAATATAAAGAAATGCCGTTCGGGATGAAGGGTTCCCCAAGTACCTTTCAACGTTTGATGAATATGATTTCCTTTGGTCTAGATAATTGTGATTCTTACATCGATGATATCATCTACAACGACACATGGAAAGAACATCTAGAACAATTTGGAAATTCTTTGACAGACTCACTGATGCAAGTTTGACAATTAATTAATCAAAACGTGAGTTTTGCCGTGCTTGTTAACTTTTCTGGGACATATTGTGTTACATGGATGCAAGTTAAACCTATAGATGCTAAGATCAAGGCTGTCTCTGATTTCCCTGTGCCTGTCAGTAAAAAGCAGCTGATGCGATGTTTAGGTATTGCTGGACTGAACAATGTCAGGAGGCTTTTGATAGGTTAAAAGCCATACTTAAAAGTGCGCCGGTTCTTACAGCTCCAAATTTCAATCAACCATTTAAACTGTTGAGGCAAGTGATGCTAGGGTTGGAGCAGTATTGATTCAAGAAGATAGAAATGGTGTTGATCATCCAGTGAGCTATTTCTCTAAGAAATTAAATAAGCACCAATGAAATTACTCAATCGAGAAGGAATGTTTGGCTTTAATATTGGCATTACAGCATTTTGAAGTTTACATTAGTTCATCTCCTTCTCCGGTTGTTGTGTTTAGTGATCACAACCCCCTTACTTTCATCGACAAGATGAAAAACAAAAATCAAAGATTATTAAGGTGGAGTTTGTTTTTACAAGAATATAATCTTGACATCAGGCACATCAAGGGAAAAGATAATTTAATTGCAGATGCACTTTCCCCGTCTATAGAAATATTTCATTTACACTATATAATTCATACAAGTTCTAATGTAATTTTTGTTTCACCTCATATATAATTTACATACGGAAAAAGAAAGCTTTATTATATAAATCTTTCTTTGTCTTTACAGGAGAAGTGTTACATATATGTAATTTAATTGCTTGTGTGGTAGTTTTAAATTGTCTTTTTTTAAAACTTTTCCTTACGTTATTGTAATGATAACTTTATTCACTGGATTTGACTTTTTTGTGGAAAATTCAGTTTTCTGTTTTGACCTGATAAACACGCAGTCTATTGCTCAGTTATATTTTTAGTTAACCTAGTTCTTGACCTTGGTTCCGATTTTGTAAACATTTAATGAAAACGATTGGTCATTACCAAGGTCATGTTCAGCCCACGTGTTAGTCTGTTGTAGACAGTTTTATTTTAAATTTATTTCCAGTGTGGGAATCTGATTCTTAGAGCTATTCTAGCCTACGTGCAAATTGGTATTTTCTTTACTGCTGTTCAAGTTAAGTGACCACGTGAGCCATCATGTGATCTAAAATCGCGGGATAAAACATACATTTTCTGGTGGATTTGATCAGTCGTAAATATATACCTTCGGGCTCAAGGTATTTGTCTTGTTGCCATTTGAGTTGATTTTTTTAAATTTAAAATAATTTATTCACCCTGGAAAATACTCTTCAACGAAATTCTTGGACAAAGACATTCACGAAATTTTTCGGAATTCAAAAGACGAAATTATATTCTTGGTGACTCAACAAGGAACTGTTGACACAAACACAAACTGGTTATAGAGGACGTCATCGTCTTCCGTATTGGAACTTCATCGAGATTCGAACTTGGATTCAATTAGAGCTGTTTGGTGATAGGACTTATATTTTTGAGTTCTAGGATTAATTTTTGGATTGATATTCACAAACCGTAAGTCCTTTTTCATATTTTTACCTTGTTTTCTAGGGAAATAAATTATTTTGTTAAAATTTACAAAGCTTGTTGACTTCACTCTTTTCGTTTGTTACTTTTGTAGGTTCCTACTGTAACAAATTATATATATATATATTTTTTGTTATGTATCGGCTTGTTTAAAGTAACAAAGAAAAGAGCGAAGACAAGCTTTGTAAATTTTAACAAAAATAATTTATTTCCCTAGAAAACACGGTCAAAAGGTAAATATATGAAACAAGACTTACGATTTGCGAAGAAGATCCAAAAATTTGTCCTAATATTGTGAAAACACATAAGTTCTGTGACTAAACAGTTCTAAATTGACGTAGTCTGAATCTCAATTCCGTTCCAAGATGGCGGATGATGATGTCAGACGAAGGTTAAACACAAATGTCCAGAATTTTCACTGTGAATCACAATTTGTATTGTTCTGTTCCAATTTAGAAATAATTTCTGCAAATGTCTTTGTCCAAAGCCAGTTGTGTAGTTCTCCAGGGAAAATAAATTATTTAGAAGGTAGACGAAGTAGAACTATCCTCAATAACAAAACACATGTTATTCTTCATACGTACGAACGAACAACTCTTTCCAGCACAAAAGAATACCTTCTTAAGGTATTGAAAACTCTATATAATGTTATGATGTGACTCTCTAAGATGTTAAAAAATGATTCTCCAATATGACTCTAGACTAGTTCGCAGCTACCTGAGTATTTTAAAGCAAACTAATACGTCATTTCATGTACAAGCATGAAGAAATCGTGCGACTTCGAAATATCGCCAACGTAGTATAGAATGTCAACAAGTATTATTAGAAATGACCGTGGTCATAGCCAATCATTTACATAGCTATTTCCGACTGTTTACTTAATATGACAAAACCGTCATGCAAAAATCGTGCTTACGCGAGTCACATTTACGTTCTAAATAAACACGATGTTTTTAACAAAATATCAGACCCTGCGAACATAATCATCATCACAATAGTATAATATTTAATAATATAAAAATGAAATAAAAATGAAATAGAAACAATCAGAAAGAATTCAAATTTAACACACATGTAATTTAACTACAGGGTCGTAACAATACACATACATACACATACACACACATCTCTCTCTCTCTCTCTCTCTCTCTCTCTCTCTCTCTCTCTCTCTCTCTCTCTCTCTCTCTATATATATATATATATATATATATATATATATATAAGCTATTTATTTCTATATAAAGCTTGTATGTGGACTGAGATGACCTTCATTTGATTAAAATATGCATTTTCGGTTCTATCCAACTTCATTCGAGTAACGGTACGGTTAATCTGGCTAATTCCGAAACATATCGTCATATATTCGCTAATTGTTTTAATAAGAAACTAACTAACATATTCTTAGAGGAAATTATGTACACGAACTGACCTGTATATGCCACCATAATATATCCTTAGGAATCAAACGCAAAAAAAAAAAAAAAAATTGTCTTGATACTGAATTTACAACAGTCGAATCACCAAAAAGCGTCCAAACAGTAAGGTACAGCTTTAAGCAAAAGTGCAGCTTAATACCCATTTGACTACTTAATAACACATGAGTCTGACTGGACGATAGTTGTGTACACGACTGTAAAATATGCAAAGAGAGCAGTGAATTGCTATTGAGCTCTCGTCAGTAGACCACCACAATCTGCATGCAATAAATTTTATTTCATCTCAAACACATCATATATAATGACTTCAATGAAATGCTGATATGTTAGAAGGTACAAATGGGACCTTAGCATAAATTTACAAAATGGCAGTTTTAGTTGTTATGATAACAACGTCCTACTTGATCAAGGCAGAGAAACAGATGCATTCTTTCATGAGCAAAATGCAACATTAGTTTTGACATATTACATACCTTTTGCAAGACGTTGAAAGATATGACATTGTAACAAAGGCTAAATATACCAAAGATTAATAAAATGAAAAAATTATGCAAACCCTACAACATAAATGGAATGTGATAGCTGTGGCAAGATTTCAAAGTAAAGTTCGATTTGGAAAGTGTGTGATATTTCAATTTCATGTCCTCAGTGTGTTTTGTAACTTACCTTTGTGCATTTTTGTTGATGAGATTAGCCTATAGAGGAAACGGGCGATAGCAATAAGCAACACAATCCTTCACACAGTACACCAAAATACTTTCCCTTCTGTTTTATCAGCCGTATTGGTTAGGTGTAGGACATGGTGACGCTGTCTGCATTAATACAGTAGTAAGGAATGTGGTCCAGTAGTAACATCTAGGACATCCAAGTTCTTTTCATGCTGCGGTAAGTTAATACGTTTTATACACTAGTAAATGAGGTGGTCCACTGGTAAGGCAAGTTTCCAAAAGTTATTATATCCTTTTAGATTCAGACACCAAGTACCAGATCCAAGCTATTGAAAACAAACCAATGATATGAAACATTTATATTATTCATTGAACCATATCTACCAATTTATATCATATTAGTAGCATATGAGGGCAATATGACCCCGATTTCACCGTAATGTTAAAAACAGGTCCCGGCACTATAGCCCCAAAATTTATAGTTCCACGTAGACCTCTATGTTAAAAAAGGGACTCGGCACTATAGCCCCAAAATTTATAGCCTCACGTATGCTTCTATGTTACATTTGGTCGTTTGTACCGTAGCCTCAAGATTTATAGCCTCGCGTAGGCTTCTGTGGTAACAAAAGGTGGTTTGTATTTTGGGGACAATGGGAATTTAACATGGGACTGTCAACTGGAGGCCAATGGAAATTGAACATGGGTAACGTCGTGGGGTTTATAGGGTCAAGACTATTTATAGGGTGAAATGTATTTTTAGGACAAAGGGTTGATAGGGACAAACATAGACATATAGAAGCAAAGAAATACACATCCAAATAAACAGAAAAGGGGACAGGATGTTCCAAAGAAAGACTCACAGACAGAATAGAGACTCCAAAAGAAAAGTATATTGTATGGGTACAAATATTTATTCAAATATATACATGAGCTCTACGGCCTGTGCTTTGGTTTAAGCACTGTCCATTTAATACATACAAGTTATCTATGTCTTGGTTCTAGAAACTACTTTAAAAATTAAAGTTCATGCCTTCAAAAAACATATACAACGTATATACATTTCATAAAAGAATGACATTTTTCATACTACAATTAATGTCCATTTTTGAGAAAAAGCTAACAAGAAACAAACGATCTAACTGGACAAAATTCGTGCTTTCCTTTTCATCAGTCACGCACGTTGTTTTTAAATGTGGTCAGCTACTACTTGTGTCCCAGCGTAGATGTTTTCCATCACGTACTCCCTTTCATCTGTAGATCTGTTGGTATATCCATCGTGCTAGGTACACTTATCGACAAGCATATCAATGGTGGTTATTGTCTTCTTCCCATGGAGGTACAATGTATGCCATATGAATGGTCACTTTTCCATTGGTGATGTCAAATTTTTCTCTCATCGTCTGCATCGTCGAAGCAATAGCCCTCAATAGTTTGGAAGAAGTTAATTCTGCAGGTGTGCTAAACCCGAGACATACAGGAGAGTTCAAACTTTCGTGATACATAGATAGGCTCAAACGACCTCGAGTTTTGACTTGACACTGACGTTTGAGTTCCTCTAACAGTGAGTCAAATAAGTCCGTAATGAAACCTGCTGCTTCCTCGGCTGAAACGTCAGGCGCAAAGTCTTTAAATTTCATCGTGTAGGTGTAAGTTGTCGTCCTAAATTTTCTCGAAGTCGCTGTCTGAATCATTTGGATGCTAAAATATTCCTTTAGGTCTATTGAATCCTTTTCTTTCTTGGACCAGCTTTGCTGTGAAGACATGGTAGTGAAAGTGGTCAACGATGTTTGCTCCTTCTCTTTTTTCATTTGCGTAGAGTGATTCATCTTTCCCGGTGTATGTCTTCGCAATGAAATGTCGTTCTTGGAAGTCGTCCCTTTTTTATACTGGGTGATATCAGCATGTCCATTAGTTAAAGTCTTGTGGTCTGCAAGTCGCACTGATTGCACGTAGTTTGCCATGGTGTTAGTAAATAAACAACTAAGATGTGGTACTGCATTGCCGATGTGATCGTGAGGCACAACATCGAGTTTCTCGTTGGACTTGAGTCTTACGCTCGATACTTGCTGTTTGAAAGTATTCGTCTTTCTCGCTTGGCGCTTGTAGTGACAATGAACTATCGGTCTTGAATGTTGTCCCTTTTTATATGCTGGCCAATATCGGCGTGACCGTACGGTAAAGAGAAGTGGTTGGGAAGCCGAACTCGCTTGTGGTACACGATTTGATAAACTTTTTCCAAGGGTTGACTGACGATTTGGTGTGTGGGTAAACGTACAATCTTGTGCGGTTCGTTGGTGGTCACTTTAAAGTTTCGATCCTGTCCAGACTGCAAGGCTTCGTTCAATATGCCAAAGTTCACCACTCGACTGGTGCGATAATTGAGTTTCAGTCCTTTCACTTAACACTCCGTGTGCACTTCTGGATTGTCCCGGTATTCGTAGCCGTAATTTTTGGGACCGCCACTTGCAAAACATAGAATCTTGTCGTCGGAATGCTCGTCCGTCCAGGTTCCTAAACGGTCTCCTTCGATTTTAGGGTGCTGTTGACCCAGACGTACGATATAGATGCAACTGTCCGTGTCAAAATACAGCACACGATCTCCTAACAGTTCTAAAGCTTCGTACAATTTTAAGCGAGCATGTGCTGTCACGTAGGCCGCAATGATGACATTTCCAAATTCGTCGGCTTCTACAAAGTCCAGTTCTTCTTCGTAACTGACTAAGATCAAGTCCTCACGAACGACGTCCACGTGTTTCATGTATTTAGTTTTGTCGTGAATCATCTGGATGTAGCGGAAAGGTTCTGTCAACTACTCCGTCTTGGGAAAACACGGTCGTTGTGCCATTTTGCCCCACAGACAATTTAAGATCACTTTGGCAAACGATCGCCTTCCTTCGTTTATCTCGATGTGGTCTAAAGTGATGCCTTCCTGCTCCCAGTATTTCTCTTTGAATTTTGTTTGGTCTTCAGGAGTGTGGCACCAGGAAGGATAGCCGCTGGCTTCTTTGTTTCAGTTTCAAAAAGGCATTCACGTAGTCTGCAAAAATGCCTTTCTGAGTCTCGTCGCCCTTGTGGTAATTTTCTGTCTTGGGAAAGTGGTAAATTTCGTACACTTCTAACAGTTGGTATCCCAGGTCCAGAGATTTAAACAATTTCACGCTGACCCACGTTCCTGTCAAGGCGCGTTTTTCCTGGGTGTGCTGAAAAGGTCGATCCTGGTTGCACATTTCGGCACAAGTACGGCACAAAGGGAACATCATCAGTTTTCCTTGGTAAAACGGGATGGTACAAGTTCGTGGGAGCCAAGACTTTACATTTGATCAATCCTTCGTATTGGCGAATGTTGTCCAAGTCGACGTGTTGCGTCAGCAATTGCGTGTGCCCTGCGGAATAGTGACAATATTTGCACACGTATGGATACAGAGAACACACGTCCAAGTATTTGATTTCTTCTCCTTTCTCCTCGTCGGCTTGGTACAGCAAACCG
Source organism: Megalonaias nervosa (assembly GCA_016617855.1). Classification (NCBI taxonomy): domain Eukaryota; kingdom Metazoa; phylum Mollusca; class Bivalvia; order Unionida; family Unionidae; genus Megalonaias; species Megalonaias nervosa. The sequence continues at coordinate 72,222 of JAECUM010020208.1, forward strand.
GTGGCATTCATCCGTCCTCCGTACAAACTGTCCCGTGGTTTCAGTGGGTCCACCAGCTTGTAACTTCCACGATGCGCTTAAACTCGGGATCGGTTTTCAAACGGTGATCGTACTCGTGTTCCCACATTTCTACTACTTGGTATCCTTGCTGTTCTAGCTTCAATCGTCGCTGACAAGTAGCCTCGTACAAGTCTTCCATGGTCCGTTGTAAAAACTGATTGTTAGTGTCACGTTGAGGGTAGCAGATGGGACATCCGTGAAATAAGCACCCGTCAAACTCGTACACGATCTGAGGGTTATCTAAGTCCCAGGCATCCACCGAATACCTTCTGATGGTCTTTTCGCCTCCTCTGTTGCGGGCATGTTGGATCCATTTGTCTTCCTTGTCGCACAAGTAATGTAACCAGCGTAGGGCTTTGACCAAGTATTGAAGTTTGACAAAATTGGTCGTTTGAGGGCTTATGACAGCTAGGGTGTTTTCGGGCATGAATCGTTGATGGTACACTAAAGAACACGTTTTGGCAATGGTGCAGGCTTCTTTCAAAGGATCGATCCCTCCGTGTTCCATGAACAGTTCTCGAAATTCTCCACAGCAACGCTGTAAAATGTCCACGTCGGAACGACAATATTTTAACATTTCTTCCTGAATGTCGAAGGGGTCCGAGGCGTGAGCGTGGTGCCAAGCGTAGAAAGCTTCTTGTTGATCGGTATGCATATTGTCAGGGTCGTAATAGTGTGCCTCAGGCAAATGGGGCAGAACGGCGTGTTGATTGGCTTCGGTATTGGAAAAGTGCGGAAATAGCCTTTGGCCATTTCTGTCATTCCAAACGTTTTAAGCATTCCGCTCAAAGGCATGGTCAAGTAGCTCATCGAATCTTTAAACTGCACTTGTCCCACTTGCATGGAAATGATTTTGGCTCCGTTCAAAGTCACTTTAGGACGTTCGGTACTTTGTTCCGTATAGTATCTGAGAAGAAACTGTCCATCGTATCCCGAGAATTTGTGAGCCATGACCGTGGCATAGCGATGGCAATCTCCGTAATGTTCAATGTCCTCTTGACTCCACGTCTCGTCGATAGGGTCTAAAATCCATTGGGAGATATCGGCTACCGTTTTCGGTCCACGAAAGATTTTTTCACGTCCTCCAGTAATCTTGCTGCAGTGAGGGCAATGACTAAAGATATGCTCTTGGATGCACGTCTCGCACGCTCGGTGAGTCACGCAGAAATTAGGAATGTGAATGCCAGTCTCTTGCATGCATTCGAAATCGAAAAAAATGAAACTGCCTTTCTTCTGGTCATCTTCTTCTTCCTCTTCCTTTTTGGAATCGTATTTTTGACTGTAGCATTCGTGTTCCAAGTCCACGATTTGGCGACAGATGTGACTTTGCTTCTGGTCATCTTCTTCTTCCTCTTCCTTTTTGGAATCGTATTTTTGAATGTAGCATTCGTGTTCCAAGTCCACGATTTGGCGACAGATGTGACTTCGCTTCTTTCCTGAACATACGTGCGCCTTCGCACAATTGGTACGAATGCCTTGTCCACAAGTAGGGCACAATTTCAGGAGTTGACAAGCACTTTTCCGCTGTGAACCTTGCGTCTTCAGATGTTGTTGGTAGCAGCAGGGCTGACAAACGTGCGCTGACAAGCTGGGCAATGCACCCGTTCTTGTCCTTCGTCAAGGCAGGGTTTAGAAGCTAAACATCCCTTACATTTCGATCCACAGTGCTTGCGTTGCTCTCGATTGTTATAGCCATAGTCACATTTCTCACAGTAATAACGGGACCCCGAGTGGCCGAGTGGTCTAAAGCGCTCTCCGTTACGGATCACTGCCATCTCACCTCTGTCTGCGTGGGTTCGAGTCTAGGATTCGGCGAATGTGGATATGTGAGAAAGCTTGCCAGTAGCTTCTCGTGGGTCGTGGTTCTTTCCGGGGATTTCCCGGTTTCTTCCTCCACCATAAATACTGGCCGCCATGTATAGCCTATCGTGTGCTGAAAAATGGCGTTAAGTCCCACAACAACAACAACAACAACAACAACAACACAGTAATAACTGTATCCCAGGAATCCAGTGATACTGGTAATGGCATCGAAATGTTCATCGTGATGATAGATGTGAATGCATTCTCGGTCTTTGAAATCTCTGCATCGAAACAACAGAGGTCCACGCACTTACTGAGGGTGCACTTTCAAGGTGTAGCGTGGAGCCAAGACGTCTTGCAATTTTTGCATTTCAGGAATGCCACAGGGTGTATCTTTGGATATCACCGCTTGTTTTAACAGGAGTTCTGCTTCTCTTCGTTGTTTGGTTCGGTACGATCGTCGAATAGTTTTCCAGGCTCTTTTCCATTCTGTCGTGTCGTTCTTGTCGGCATACGTTCGTCCCACCACGATGGCACTGGCTAAGCACATCGGGTCTTGAGGATTGTTAATTTGAACGATGCTACACTTGATGCTACGAAGGTCGTCTACCAATAACACCTTTTTACGGCGTGCTGTCCCTTGGGGAAGAGACACGTGGGTCACGAACAGTGTCGCTTTTCCGTTGGTGATGTGAAACTTGTCGTTGGATTGTTGCATGTGTTGAATCTTGTCGATGACTTTGGAAGATGTCAATTCTGCTGGGCTGGTAAGCACGATCCAAATTGGTGATTTCAAAGTGTCGTGATGAATGGAAAGTCTCATGACATCGTCTTTTTTGCATTGGCATCGTCGTTTCATTGCGGCTAACAAAGAATCCCACACATCGGTGATGAACCCCTCTAATTTCTCCAGCGGTACGTCTGATTTGAAATCTTTAAACTTCACCGTGTACGTGTAGGCCGTAGTTCTAAATTTTCTAGAGGAGCGTTTTTCCGTTTCTCGAATGAGGTAATACATTTCGGGTGATACTGGTGAACTTTGGTTTGGAATAGGCTCTCTCAGTCTGGTCGCAGACGTGGAAGGTGTTGGTTCAGGTTCGCTCATGTCTTCGATTTGAGCGAACACTTCTTTTCGTGTGTGAGGCGATACGTCACGTCGCTGCCTCTTACCTTCTTCTCTCTCGCTGAAATCGTGCGATCGTTTCATCTGGATTGCTGATTCAGAAATGATTTAACCAAGTTCGTTCTCTCTGTATATATACCCCTCTTTACCTCTTGTTGTGACAATGACTTGGTATATTTCACAAGGGCAAGTGAAAGTCCAACAGTTAGGAACCCCTGGCTGACTTATGCGATCGACAATGGTGCGTCTTAAACACCTCATGCATCTTGACGACCCTTCGATTCAAACCCTACAACGAAAGAAAAAGTTACAAGAAAAAACCCAGACAGCTTGTGTTATCAAGAGTGTTAGAGACGGTACTGTGCCGTTAGGACACGTACGTACTCCAGAAAACCATGCTACTCGACTACGATGTCTCATTCTCTCTGTCGCTTCTACTTTGCCGTTGACCACGATGTCTACCAACCCTGATTGAACACACGTTTCTCTTCATTTGATATTTTAAAAAAAAATTACTAAACTCACTTTTATAAGAACTACCCTTATTCGACAGCAGTGACAACGTCTCCTCCTGCTCTTCCCACTGTTGCTGCACCTACAAAGGTGATCTTTCCTAAGACCAAAGTATGAGACAGTGCAGGAAAGTTGTGAAGTTGAGCGGAGGTGTCTAAACAACAACTGTCAAGCCCCTATGTTCCACTTCTGTTTGTCATTATAACTTGCGATACTTCACATTTTCTAAAGTGGACATATTTACAAACCGTACGAAAGTTATGTGACTCTGGCTTTTGACACTTTTGCACAGACTCTTCACTTCATAAGTGTCACGAGAGAAATATCTATCCAGTTTTTACCATTTTCAAAACCACGCACGCACTTGCAACTTGACCTGAAAATCTGTATTTCTTTATTTGTGGATATCCCACTGACCCGTCCCAGCGGATAGAGCTGATTAAGAACTGTAGGAATATGCCCTCATTTTATATAGAAATATCAAATCATTGATGTGTATTTTCCCTGTTCACCCATTATTATTGTTTAGGTATGTTCCCTAAAGACAAAAACAATTTTGAACAAAATCAATTTTGAATTAAGGTTTCTCTCTGTTTATACATTTTTCAAGTTGTTGGTGCATGGCAGATTACATCCAAATACCTTCTCAAAGTAAGAGGCATTTCTACACATGGCATTGCCTTTGTTAAATTCGGTTTTGTTGGTTAGTCATCGTTATTCTTTAATTGTATTTTTTGATGTATGTCTTTTTTTTATAGAAGACGTAAGATTGTTTATTATTGTAACGGAATTTATGTTGTTTACTCTGTTGCTGCAAAAGAAATATATATAGCAAAGTGCTTAGGTTTGTTCAGTTTGATTTCAGACTCTTCAAAAGGTACCAAGTTTGTCTTGCAAGGGGATTGAAACTTTAAACTACGCGGACGTGAAGGAAAACATACCTTTGTTAGTACAGTTTGTTGTCTTTGTGTTCATTCTAATCATGCATGCCTTATATCTTTGTGTTTTAGAGATCATATTTCTTCTGATGTAAATACATGCATCAATGGACAGGACAGCTTGGGTTATCATCCTTCAGGTTTACTGTACTTTAGTTTATTTACTTCACACAAACCTCAAATTCACTAGTTTGAAAAAACAAACTACCACTCAGTACTATATCATTTCTCTCTCTACCTATGCGAACGTGTGTATGTCAAAATGTTCAAGTGAGAAAATATATATTTTTTTTGGTCAGTTTCAAAACGCGAACAATAATGGTACAGTTAAGTATTTGATGTGGCAAGAAGAAATCTTACGGTACACAATACAGGATTGTAAGTTCACACTCCAGTCCATCTGCACTGCAATGGTACAAATGCAAGAACCTAGGCAAAAGAATGCGTCAGTCGTTAGAAGTAATTTCATTGGCTACACCTATTTTCTACCACCTTAGCTGCGAATCTCCTTCAGTCGCGCTTCGCACAGTGACGAGATCAGACGTGTTATTCTGCCACTGACCCCTACATTACCTGCCTTGAATATAGAATCAAACAAAGGCGTCACTCATTGTAAGTGACTTCATTGGCTAACCGATATTTTACACCGCTTTAGCTTCAAATCGGTTTCAGTTGTTATTCGCACAGCGAGAAGATCAGACGTGTTTTTCTGTACCTGTCCATTAGTCACTTTACAAACAATGAAACTAATGCACAAACAATCGTACCATGGATGACTCGTGGAAATTTCAGTCTTATTGCGAAATACATCACGGCACGTTTGGATGTACTATTCTGTGAGAACTTTACATCGACGTTTTTGACAGAATGATTTTAGTAGGCTGTCTCCAATTCATTCTTGTAATATTTTACAATAGTGGGTTTTTCCTATAGGAGCAATTATTTCAGTGAGATGTGTGTTTTTGAAATTTCGTAAGGAAAATATGCCATACAAACATAAGAGCCGTGATATTTTCAAAAGTAGGAATAACATTCTCTCTCTCTCTCTCTCTCTCTCTCTCTCTCTCTCTCTCTTTTTCTTTCGTTGTAGGGTTTGAATCGAAGGGTCGTCAAGATGCATGAGGTGATTAAGACGCACCATTGTCGATCGCATAAGTCAGCCAGGGGTTCCTAACTGTTGGACTTTCACTTGCCCTTGTGAAATATACCAAGTCATTGTCACAACAAGAGGTAGAGATGGGTATATATACAGAGAGAACGAACTTGGTTAAATCATTTCTGAATCAGCAATCCAGATGAAACGATGGCATGATTTCAGAGAGAGAGAAGAAGGTAAGAGGCAGCGACGTGACGTATCGCCTCACACACGAAAAGAAGTGTTCGCTCAAATCGAAGACATGAGCGAACCTGAACCAACACCTTCCACGTCTGCGACCAGACTGAGAGAGCCTATTCCAAACCAAACTCCACCAGGATCATCCGAAAAGTATTATCACATTCGAGAAACGGAAAAACGCTCCTCTAGAAAATTTAGAACTACGGCCTACACGTACACGGTGAAGTTTAAAGATTTCAAATCAGACATACCGCTGGAGAAATTAGAGGGGTTCATCACCGATGTGTGGGATTCTTTGTTAGCCGCACTGAAACGACGATGCCAATGCAAAAAAGACGATGTCATGAGACTTTCCATTCATCACGACACTTTGAAATCACCCGTTTGCATCGAGTTTAGCAGTCCAGCAGAATTGACATCTTCCAAAGTCATCGACAAGATTCAACACATGCAACAGTCCAACGACAAGTTTCACATCACCAACGGAAAAGCGACACTGTTCATGACCCACGTGTCTCTTCCCCAAGGGACAGGACAACCCAAAAAGGTGGTATTTGTTGACGACCTTCGTAGCATCAAGCGCAGCATCGTTCAAATTAACAACCCTCAAGACCCGATGTGCTTAGCCAGTGCCATCGTGGTGGGACGAACGTATGCCGACAAGAACGACACGACAGAATGGAAAAGAGCCTGGAAAACTATTCGACGATCGGACCGAACCAAACAACGAAGAGAAGCAGAACTCTGTTAAAACAAGCGGTGATATCCAAAGATACACCCTGTGGCATTCCTGAAATGCAAAAATTGCAAGACGTCTTGGCTCCACGCTACACCTTGAAAGTGCACCCTCAGTAAGTGCGTGGACCTCTGTTGTTTCGAGGCAAAGATTTCAAGGATGGAAAATACATTCACGTCTATCATCACGATGAACATTTCGATGCCATTACCAGTATCACTGGATTCCTGGGATACAGTTATTACTGTGAGAAATGTGACTATGGCTATAACAATCGAGAGCAACACAAGCATTGTGGATCGAAATGTAAGGGATGTTTAGCCTCTAAACCCTGTCTTGACGAAGGACAAAAACGAGTGCATTGCCCAGCTTGTCAGCGCACGTTTGTCAGCCCTGCCTGTTACTAACAACATCTGAAGACGCAAGGTTCACAGCGGAAAAGTGCTTGTCATCTCCTGAAATTGTGCCCTACTTGTGGACAAAGCATACGTACCAATTGTGCCAAGGCGCACGTATGTTCAGGAAAGAAGCGAAGTCACATCTGTCGCCAAATCGTGGACTTGGAACACGAATGCTACATTCAAAAATACGATTCCAAAAAGGAAGAGGAAGAAGAAGATGACCAGAAGAAAGGCAGTTTGATCTTTTTCGATTTTGAATGCATGCAAGAGACTGGCATTTACATTCCTAATTTCTGCGTGGTTCACCGAGCGTGTGAGACGTGCATCCAAGAGCCTATCTTTGGTCATTGCCCTCACTGCAGCAAGATTCCTGGAGGACTTAAAAAAATCTTTCGTGGACCGAACACGCTTGACGATTTCGCCCAATGGATCTTAGACCCTATCGACAAGACGTGGAGTCAAGAGGACATTGAACGTATGCCACGGTGATGGCTCACAATTTCTCGGGATACGATGGACAGTTTCTTCTCAGATGCTATACGGAACAAAGTACCGAACGTCCTAAAGTGACTTTGAACGGAGCCAAAATCATTTCCATGCAAGTGGGACAAGTGCAGTTTAGAGATTCGATGAGCTACTTGGCCATGCCTTTGAGCGGAATGCTTAAAACGTTTGGAATGACAGAAATGGCCAAAGGCTATTTCCGCACTTTTCCAATACCGAAGCCAATCAACACGCCGTTCTGCCCCATTTGCCTGAGGCACACTACTACGACCACAAAAACATGCGTACCGATCAACGAAAAGATTTCTACGCTTGGTACCACGCTCACGCCTCAGACCCCTTCAACTTTCAGGAAGAAATGTTAAAATATTGTCGTTCCGACGTGGACATTTTACAGCGTTGCTGTGGAGAATTTCGAGAACTGTTCATGGAACACGGAGGGATCGATCCTTTGAAAGAAGCCTGCACCATTGCCAAAACGTGTTCCTTAGTGTACCATCAACGATTCATGCCCGAAAACACCATAGCCCTCAAACGACCAATTTTGTCAAACTTCAATACTTGGTCAAAGCCCTACGCTGGTTACATTACTTGTGCGACAAGGAAGACAAATGGATCCAACATGCTCACAACGGAGGAGGCGAAAAGACCATCAGAAGGTATTCGGTGGATGCCTGGGACTTAGATAACCCTCAGATCGTGTACGAGTTTGACGGGTGCTTATTTCACGGATGTCCCATCTGCTACCCTCAACGTGACACTAACAATCAGTTTTTACAACGGACCATGGAAGACTTGTACGAGGCTACTTGTCAGCGACGATTGAAGTTAGAACAGCAAGGATACCAAGTGGTAGAAATGTGGGAACACGAGTACGATCACCGTTTGAAAACCGGTCCCGAGTTTAAGCTCATCGTGGAAAGTTACAAGCTGGTGGACCCATTGAACCCACGGGGCAGTTTGTACGGAGGACGGATGAATGCCACCGGTTTGCTGTACCAAGCCGACGAGGAGAAAGGAGAAGAAATCAAATACTTGGACGTGTGTTCTCTGTATCCATACGTGTGCAAATATTGTCACTTTCCCGCAGGGCACCCGCAATTGCTGGCGGAACACATCGACTTGGACAACATTCGACAATACGAAGGATTGATCAAATGCAAAGTCTTGGCTCCCACGAACTTGTACGATCCCGTTTTACCAGGATCGGGATTTTCCGTATTGGCGTTCGGCTATTTGATTTGATGTAGCTTATAGAAACTGAGCCAGTCGTATTATGATATTAACCGTTGCCTCACCTAGGAAAATAGTTGGGGATATTCGTAGCAGACTCTGTGAAGAACAAGACGTCACGTGTAAATTTCACCAATTTAAACGTTTCACACACGTTTTTCTTTCAAGACAAGGCACGTAGACAACAGGGAAAGCATCATTATGTACATTTCACAGGTAAAGTAAGAAGCTCTACGATTAGCCACTTGATTTGCCTTGCCACATTTAATAGCTCCTGAATCTGTTGGACTGAATGAGGACATGCCATGTGAGAACCTTTCTTCTCCTAGAACCAGTCTGAATAACGGGAATCTTACGAGTTGTTCCGATTAACAGAAAGACATAGCTAAAGAGCAGAGTTCAGCGGTGCAGCTAAATTTTCACTGCATGATGTACACTATATCTAAATACAATTCATTTTGTATGTCCTTTGTCAGACTGTTCATCATTTTAACCAGTGGAAGTAGCTGCAGAGAGGACAATATTGAAATATAAGAATTCTGATGTAAAAAACAACAAACAAAACAACAAATTTAACCCATCACGGAAACTAACCATTATAGTAAAAATTAGCACGAAGTCTCTCTCCTTTCTTGATGAGAAAGGTTTATGAATTTAAGGATACTTAAATGGGATGGGGGTTGTTTCATATCCTATGGGTAATATGATTACAATACGACTGTAACAAATTCCCATTTCACTGGTCACTCTGTGACCCATTTAGCATTGGAAATTATAATTGTTAAGTCATAGAAAATAATAGAAACTGAACACACATTACAACATGATCAATCTAACTTCACATTTGGCAGATGCAGTCACCTCTTTTATAAGACAAAAATACCTTTTCAAAAAGTATTGCCTATTTCATCTTGGCCCAAAATGCAATAATCTTATAATAATTATTCATCGCTTTTAAACCACGTGAAGTGTCACTCATAGGCCGAAAGTATTGACACTAATCGGTGTTTGTAAGGAGAGAGTTTGATTGTGTGTTTATAGAGAGAGAGAGAGAGAGAGAGAGAGAGAGAGAGAGAGAGAGAGAGAGAGATGGATGCTGAAATGAAGAACTAGAGAGAGGAATATAACTAAGTGGGTAAAAAATGAGAGATGATCGCGTGAAGGTCGGAGTGAATGTCGCTGTAATGCAATAAATATTATGTTAGGCGTTATTCTCTCGTGTAATACATTTGCTGTTGTATGGTGGGGGATCTGAAGTGTATATTTGCAACGAAAGAGACCACGATTTATGTATCAATAACCTTTTAACGCTTCACCCTACGATATCGTGCAATTGTGTCTACAAGCGGACTTTTCTTACTCTACATGATACCAAATCTATTGTGTCAACCTGTCTGATTTAGAATTTCCACATACGTGGGTGAGAGACAGAGCGAAAGACAGACGGACAGACATACATAGTCATCCGCAGGTGATCACGCATCGGTTTCAAAATAAGTATTTTTAAAGAGAGTGAATAATGATAAACTATTTCAAAATTAACAACATCTGACCGGAATGTAAATCATAGTGCACATTAAGCCAAGTTTTCCTCTAAAGAACGATGAAAAGATTTTAGAAGATAGCAGGTTTTAAATTTAACCAAGAATGATGTAAAAGATTACATATTATTAAATATATTAAAATATGATAGCATTTACATAAACGTCAAATGCGTACGTATGGGCTCAATTTCACAAATATTTTCCTTAATGCATTTTGTTCTTTGATCTTGTCTCGGCTGGAAAATTTTCCACCTGTTGTTGATGTGCACTACCACAAGTTATATGCATTGATTAACAGTTTTGTCAGCGGTGCATAAGCAGTAAAGCTATATATATATATATATATATATATATATATATATATATATATATATATATATATATATATATATATATATTCCATATGAATTCGTTAGCAAACACTCCTATGAATCAGAACAATGCCAGCATATTAAGAACTATGATTCTCCAAGTCACTTGTAATATAATAATCTTTATATTATTCATATTTATACCCGTCTCAAATCTACCATACTAAAGGAAAACATACGATTTTGCGTGTGAAAGAGAGAGAGGTGCCATATCATTGCGCTTGGAGTCTTCGGTATAATCCAGGTAAAGAAAAATAATAACTTGTAACATGCTTCAGATAGATACAGATGACAGAATTTACACTGCTAAAACTTTTAAAATGTAATGATTTAACTGCATTCTACTTCATGTTTATGCGTTCAGTGCACGGTGAACGGTTTTCTTTAATGCGTTTCCTTCTGTTGATTCTGTCCCTGATTAAACTTTACTTTATCTAATATCGCTATTAGTTTGTGTTTTACCTTTAGACCTGTTTCAACATAACAGACTATTTGCGTCACTTTGAGGTCTTGTTACACATGCATAAAGCCCATATTGTTATATAGTCTGTGTGTTTGTGTGAGAAAACACGAAGAATGATAAGAGAAATACCAACATATTAAGAAGGGCTTATCTCCAAGTCACAATAATACTAATATCTTCATAGTTTGGCCCGCCTCAAATTAATCATACTGAAGGAAAATATACGTGACGTGTTTACAAGAGAGAGAGAGAGAGAGTAAGAGAGAGAGAGAGAGAGAGAGAGAGAGAGAGAGAGAGAGAGAGAGAGTTGTAGCTTGTGTTCTAAGCTACATTAGAAGTCGGCGACACATTATACCTCTCTATTATGCCACCTCATACCTCTTTAGTATGTCACATCATACCTCTCTATAATGCCACATCATTTCTCTCTAATATGCCACATCATACCTCTCTAATATACCACTTCATACCTCTCTATTATGTCACATCATACCTCTCTAGTATGCCACATCACACCTCTCTAACAGGTTTCATTTTGATAATGAAGATTTTTTTTTTCTGTGAAACTACACTTAATAATAACACATTTTCTACTGTTGGATACAGGGATAAATCCCCTATTTAGTACACAATTTGTAACTCGTGTAACTAAACTTTTTCTTAAAGGACTCATGAAGAATTCTACAGTTACATTTACTCATCAAAGTGTCGAGTGTAACTTTGCTGTCAGGTTGGCTGGAGTGATACATGAATTGGAAGGGATAGAATTTGGGATGGAAGGAGGGATGTTGGTCAAGGGTTTAAAATTATTAGGCGTATGCATGATCACTGCTATGTCAGAACGTGGGAAAATATATTGCCACGTTTTTGTGAATCTGCATGATAATGTCCAAGAAGGAGGCAATGGCAAAAAGGGGAAAGATGGTTGGAGGAACGGAGGTTTTCCAAGTGCCAATGTAATCTTTCCAGGAAATAATCAATACTCATCATAACAAGATAATAATTATTCCTCACTTACATATAATAATTCCACTACAAAGTATCAGATTCTAACAATTACTGCATTTTCTTTTTAAAAAAAGCATACCATGATTGTTTTTGCGACAGTTTAATCATGTTTTCTTGTATAAGGTTACTGGCATGTACATGTATTAATACTAAGAGCTACAGGGCAAGTCTTACTAGTTACCATCAGCTTTCTTATATACACATGTGGCAATGATAGGTAAGGGAGAGAGCTCTATGTAATATACCTTCCTCTTTTGCAGAAATTGTTTGTAGCAGCTTTTCTTCGGCTTTTTCAAATCTTTAAGTTGTAACATCTATTCGTGTCATGCGTTCTTCGATATTCGCTTTAAATCATTCATGTAACTTCTTTTCTCTACAACATTGTTGTAAATGTTTCAGCCAAAACATTGATCAGTTCCTGGTGGGTTAAAATTGCATGATATCGTGTTTAAAATATAATTCTCGCATCATCGAATCTAATTGCCACTCAAGTGTTTGAAAGTAATTTGATCACGGCCATTTTAAAATGTTTTAAATGTCATCAAAATTGGCTTGTCCATTTAGGTCATTGGTTACATCGTAGTGTTTTGTAAATACCGTTCACGACCAAGAATCAGCTTTAGACATTCAGACATTTCAATGAATGTATCACAGTCTTGATCTCACAATGAAATCTTTGTATTCATCGATAGTGTTGCCTTTCTCACAATGAAATCTTTGTATTCATCGGTAGTGTTGTCTTTCTCACAATGAAATCTTTGTATTCATCGGTAGTGTTGCCTTTCTCACAACATCGAGAGGCAATATTTCTAGTTTTAGGTACTTTGAAGACTATGTCGTCTTTCTTGCTAAAAAGCTTTGTTGGCACAATTACTCAAAATTATGAATACATTCAATGATGGATTTTCTGCTGGTTAACATACGTGGATAAACTGAATAAATTTTTGTGCTATTAAACTGAGATTTTATTTTTATTTCTTGGATAATTCGAACTTCGAAGTACCGGTTCCTGTAATTTACAAATACCAATTTAATTCAAAATATTCCATTAAAAAAGATCAGTTTCAAATGTGCTTCATTCAACAAAGTTTTTTGTTATCAATTCATCAAATGTCTTGACATTTTCATACATTTACTGACTCTAATGATCATCAATATTCATTGTAATAACATCAATCGTCCAATGGAATATGTAATAATGCCACTATATTCTAGCAGTTTTTTTCAAATATTTATACAAGATATTTGTTATAACTTTCTATCCCACGCTTGCAAAATAAAATTTAAAGAATGAAGCAGCGCGATGAAAAGTTATTGGTCTTTTCTTTTTTCAAATTTAAAAAGCATAGGAGTAAATATGTTTGTTAAAATGTCTTTCTTCCAAATAGGTCTCAAAATATATACATTCTTGCTAACAAAATATGTAATACTTATATGTGAGCTAATAGAAATAAATCAATCTCAATTTAATAAAGTTAGTGTAAAAATCATAATCTCTTTCATCAGATCACATTGCCTTCTAAACTGGATTTTTACAGGTAGATCGTTATCTTACGGCAAGATCATTTCCCATCCTTTCTTGTATCCGATAACGTTTTATGATGAACTGACCAAGAGAATATTAATTTGTATATTCAAATTAATATTTGTAAAGCTGCAGCTTGGAGTGTCCCAGTCTCCAAGACTCAGCTTGTACTTAATGTAAAGCTGGAAAAGAAAAAACAGTTTTGCCTAGAAAAGCAACAACTACATAATGCATGCAGTACCTACAAAATATGAATTAAAATCATGAACAACAATTTTTTGCATTAGCAGTCAACAGTCGATGAATGTAAAAAGAAGACGTATGAGACACCATTAAGGTAACGAAATTGCATTACATTAAAACCAAAATATAATGAGACAACAAGAATCGAACTGCCATTCTTTTGCAGGAATACAGAAAACCCTCGAGATTAACTAGCAAATACCTGCTTTCCTCAGTGATACATTTGTTCATATGGTAATGTTGCACTAATAAACCAAACATGAATAAAATATTTAACCAATTTATATTTGTGAAGCAAAAGTTTGCAAATGCTAAGTTTAACGCTAAAAAAGCACGACATTAGTCTAAACAAAGTTTGATAACGGCTATCGGTAGGCATTTTAAAAAGTGTTATTGTTCTGAGACTGGTTCAATGCATATTGTGAGATTGAAATTCATGCCAGTGTGAACATCATATACATCATATTGAACGCAGTTTACATGTACTAAATCAAGTATTTGGAATTATTAGTTAAAGTATACAAAATAATATCATTTGTCCATAAAGTAAGTCTTGTTTAGAAGTCAGATTGTGTGAATGACATGTCCTTGCAAACATGTTGGTTCTGACTAATATAGAGAATGCTATAGACTATACCATCTGGAAGAACTCAAAGGTCACAAGATAACAGTCACATTATTTCCGTCCCATGCAGAGCATACAACCATAATTCGTACCTCCCCTTTGTGCTTGCAATGAAATTTCGAGTCAAGAATGGAGCATATATTGATTTTTCCAAGCATCCCATGTGTAATTGGTATTGCGGCAATACAACAATAAATCATAGACAGTCTAGCTAGGCCATAGCGCAATGAATATGCTATAGTAATGTTAATCCGGTGTGTCACTACCACTATTGTTTGACATTAATATTTTGAAATGCATAGCAACAACTTCCAAATTAAATTCAAGAAATATACACTGAAGAAAAAACGACTGTTTAGACAACTTCCTGCTTGGTTGATCCTGCCTTACGTTTTTGCTGATCCTGCCGCTCGTCGCTTTTGTTTCGATTTGACGGCAACTCATGGCAAAGATAGAAGGTATAGACCAAGTCCGTAAAAGTATAATGAATATATCTTTTGAGCGTGAAAAGAATGTAGATAGCAAAACAAACAAACAAACAAACAAAAAACATAAACAAAACAAAACAAAAAACAACAACAAAAAAAAACCAAACAACAAAACATTGAAGAAGATTACAGTTCATACTGCAATAATCGCTGGAAATCTACCATTTTATTTGCAACGGAAATATAAAGGTTCTCACCTACCATATATAAATCAATAAATGAAGGTCGGAACTTAGTTTTCAATATATTTGTTACGGTTTCAGTAGCTTTCTTAAATTATCAAACCACTAGAACAGATTTCAGTTACTACCTCGAATTCTCCGTATCCGTAGAAGTCAAATACATCAAGGGGAGGTAATTATATGATTATGTTCTCGGAGAGAAATGTCTTACCTCCCATTCTCAAGTTTATATTACCTGAAAAACCATTTTTTCATTTATTAAACAGATTTCCGTAAGTAATCTAGTATCATTCATGGGCTATCAAAATATAAAATGATATGTACTTACGACAAAAGGCTAAAGAAAGGACTATTGAAAGAGTACGCATTAGATGAAATAACATCGACTTTCCTAACGGATGAATTAAGTGAAGAGTGTAAAAATCTCAGAAAATGTCAGAGAGCTCCTGAGAGAGAGAGAGAGAGAGAGAGAGAGAGAGAGAGAGAGAGAGAGAGAGAGAGAGAGATTGAGAGAGATAGGTGTCCGATACTCGATTCATGAATGAACACTAACACACAATAAACAAGATAAATAATATGTACTGGATGTAGGGTACATGATATCATTTTAATAAATATTTGATTATAAACTATTGATGAAAAAATCAAGAGCTGCAACATCATTTGGTGGTTTGCATGCTTGGTTTGATTTTCTTTTAACAGAAATGCAACATTATGTTTCTGTACCCAATGCTATATCTTTTTGACAAGTGGAGTTCCCAAGGCCGAACTTCCTTCTTTCTTTCCTAACCAATTTTCGACCAGTTTATATACATGCCACTGAAACTGATCTTTGCTGATGACACAAGTTTACATGTATTTAATGATACATTCACTGCTCTTGAACACAATTTACTACAGGATGTTGGTGCTGTTATACTGGAGTGAGAAATCGAGAAAATGCAGTTTGGCACATAAAAATAAAATAACTAACTGTACGACGATTGGATCAAGACAAAAAATAAAGAAATATGGGTATATTAGTGTGTTTGTTCAGGGAAGTAAATCACATAACAAAATAATAAATAAAATTATTAGATGTGATTACTGACAGGCATTTATATATTACCGTTGTTTGATCAAGTTTGCATTTTATCGGGTAATTGCAGAACGCCTAATCTGAATAAAAACATTGAACTCTAATCAAAAAAGTACGTCCATTCTCACTTTATTAGTTAATTTAAAGGGGTACGTTTTAATTACAGAGTAAAGAACTTCACAACTATTTTAGAGAGAGAAATTCATTCATAACACAGTACCACAATATGTCAATATTCTCCTCTATTCCAGCTTCCAGTATCCATTCACTGGATCTATGCTCCATTTTGTACGTGACTCTTCATCTGTCTAAATTCATAATGACTTTGTACTACATACATTCCGCAGCAGTATCGTGGAATATAATTCAGTGATATTACACAAGCGTCAACACTCCTCTTTTAAGGACACGCTTCACAAATATATTCTATCTGATTACGACATTGCTCAAACATATTGAGATACCTAACTCCCAATTACCTTCCCATCTGCAAGACCTACATGTTGATATTATACATGTTTCATTGGATGTATGTATGTATGTATGTATGTATGTATGTATGTATGTATGTGTGTATGTATGTATGCATGTATGTATGTATGTATGCATGTGTGTGTGTATGCATGTATGTCTGTATGTACGTACCTATGTATGTACGTATGTATATATGTATGTATGTATGTAAATATGTATGTATGTATGTATGTATGTATGTATGTATGCATGTATTGTTACGTATATGTAGTTTAATTACTTGTGTGTTAGTTTTAAATTCTCTTTTATTTTATTTTTGTTTGATTACATTTTATTGTAATGATAATTTTCACGGGATTTGACTTTTTTGGGAAAATTCATTCTTTTATTTTGACCTGATTAGAACGTAAAAGTGTTGCTTTTATTATTATTTTTAGCTCAACTTAGTTCAGAGATTTGTAAACACTAAGCGAAAATGACTGGTTATTACCAAGGTCATGTTCGGCCCACGTGTTAGCTAAGTTGTAAACAGCCTTTTTTATTATTCATTTCCAGCGTGATAATCTGATTTTTAGATAGGGCTATTCTAGGCTACGTGCTAAATGACATTTCTTTACTGCGCTGTTCAAATTAGTGATCACGTAGCCCCGTCACGTGATCCATCATGTGATCTAAAATCGTGGGTTAAAACAGACGTTTTCTAGTGGATTAGTTCAGTCGTAAAAATATACCTTTGGGCTAAAGGTATTTGTCATGTTGTTGCCATTTGAGTTGATTTTCGTATTTAAAATAATTTATTCATCTTGGAAAATACTCTTCTTCAACGAAATACTTGGACAAAGACATTTACTAAATTATTTGGAATTCAAAAGCCAGAGTGGGTCATACGAAGGTCAGGTATAAATGTAAAAAGCGTTGACAGCAGATGCTGATAGTGAGCAATTTTGTCGGCGTTACGTCCAGCTAGTGATAATCAAGACCTGCCTCGAAAACACTGGCAGCATTTGGGTGAACTTAATTTTGGTGATATCGAACTCCTCGCGCAGGGTTAGTAAGGCCACACTGAACAAATTTGAAAGATCTAACCCAGGTATCGCTGACAGGTGTTTACATGGGATACAAAGTTTTACCCGCTTGTACCATCCACACATGGACAAAATGGATTAACCCAGATTGATTTGTTGTTGCTGAGTAAAATGAAAAGAATCCGAGTCGGTATTGTACTGTGTATGGATACAAAATCTTGCCGGGTTGATTAACAAACACAGTAAGTACAAGGATAAGAAATAGCCATGCAGACGTTGCATGCATGTATTTAACACTCAACTACTGCACACCAACCATGAATGTTTCTGTTATGATATCAATTAAAAACCATAGCGGACAATAATGATGGAAGAGGGTAAAAGCATTCTCAAATTCGCTGCGGTGTAACGAAAGATGAGAGTTTCTTATTTTATCTATGCAGTCTTTGAATGTCTCAACATTTCAGTAGGAGACGCGAACGCGTCCAGCTATTCTTTCAAAGACGCGCCCAACAACGACCAAACAATACAAGTTACTGAGTAATTTCCAAACGGGCAAACTGAGTCACCAATCTTGTATCGTGCCCAGGACGCTAGCGACCAGACACGGTTGATGTGTTTCTTAAATCTATTGAAGTTACGGCGAAATGGTTTCGGCAATAGATAGCTCTCTGTTCGCCAGCTGTTTTGACCCGTGATAACATCCATAAGTTCTCCGTAGTCATTCATTTCTGGATCTGTGAAGAAGCTTTTATTTCCATCAATAAAAAGTCTGTGACCACTGTCACATCACCAGCGCGTACAGAGGTGCCGCACACAACACATGTAATCTACATTTGAGAATTTACAGAAACAGAACGACAATCCTTCTGGTGCTTCATAACTTGCGTAGGTATGACGACCATTTGATTATGTAGGCAGTCGCCACGACATTAGACTCATCAATATGCGTGATTCCCAACAACATGGAAAAATATACGACATTTAGGCTGTGTCGACGGCGGTTTATTGATTCATTAATGTTTCTGAATTCGTCATTGGACACGTAGCGAGGAATCCAATGGCGGAAACTTTGCAATCACTCACAGAAATTGTCCAACCAATGCGGATTTGTTAATGACAAACAGTGTGTATCCATACGAGTACATGAGTTACAGGAACAAATTTATTTTTTTATTTATCGCTATCACGTTTATGTGGGTCAGGAAAAAGCTTACAAGCACGCCAACAAAGTTTGGTCCACATTCGAATGCAAACTCAGGTGTGAATATCACGATTTGTATTTGTGCTTTGATGTTGTGTTGCGTTCTGGTGTGTTTGAGAAATTTCGTGACACTGCCATGCTCGTGTACAAGTTCGGTCCTGCACATTACTTTTCATCACCTGGAATAGCTTCGGATGCGTTGTTGTCATAAATGGAATTGCTCACCAGTATCTGTTTATTGATTCGTCGCGGGATTTCTATGGCGAGTCCCAGATACGCACGCACAAGAAACCCAAACATAGACGGGTATGATCCCACTGCCCCTAACAGTTACATCATGTATCTAAGGTAAATAACCTCTATGAACAGACAATGATGCAATGGTTGTCGGTTGGTGGATTTCACTGGATTGATCCCACCGAACATTGACTTCTTACACACGTGCGTGGTTATAACAATAACAGCGATCACACATACTTCACTGATTGTGGACTTGTGTCCGTTCACAGTAAAACATTGAAACTACAACTTGGAAAATAAAGTCAGATCGCCCGTGCTGGACTTGTAGAAGCTGCCGATGTACGAGTTCTACTATAACAAGATCAAACCGTTTAACCAGAGTCGGATCAAGATGCTGTGCACCAACTTTCATTGGATTTGGTGTGCCGTGACCATATGTGGGATGGGTTTCGCGACAAAGGATCCAAATAGTTTTTTCATCATTGATGAAACCAGAACTTCTAGTTCCAACTGGGGTAAATATCGTGCCGGTCAAGACGCAAGCCACTGACACAATTGTATCTCAC